>BDMB01000012.1:2774862-2980276 GCA_016859785.1 Macrotyloma uniflorum | reverse complement strand
TCCTCTATGCTTACAATCAAATGCTTTCTGTAAAATTGAAATAAGTTGTTCAATTCCTAGTTGAACAAAGTCTACATTTGGAAGATGAAGACCTAGAGTATATTCATCTTCAGTAAAGTCTACTTTCTTCAATGTTCTTTTGTAACTCATAGCAGCTGATATTGGGTGAACTCTCGCAATTGAAACCTGTAAGACAAGAAAAATAAGTTCTAAGCCCACAAGTTAAAAAGTAGATGCATAATTTCATCATAATGGTGAGAGATAGACCAACAAGTAATAAAAGCACTTAAATGTCTTTATCTAATAGCTTAAGATTTAGGGTATGTTATAAGAGCCAAATTTTGGATTAAATCTCATATCAATTAGATATATCATATATGGCGAAAATACCTGATACTGACTTTGGGATTCTTCCTCTTTTGTGCTAAATTTTGTATTAGTCAGCACTTAAACAATTAAATTTCAGTAAAATGGGTATCTTCGTAGTAGAAATCTAAAATATTACTGTAGAACTAAATGAAAGCCTAGGAATTATTAATACACAGACCATGTTAGGTCCTCTCTTAATTTCACTGAGGGAAAGGAAATAAAATTTCAATACTACTAAAATGAAAGAAAATACCAGATTTTAACAATATGAATGTAAAACGAACGACCTGATTTTGCAGATTTTTTTTTTTTTTTTAAAGAATAATGTGATTGAAAAGGGGCATTACAATACATTTATCCTTTGGTCAATATCCTTCAAGACCCTCCTTCCCTTCATTCCTTTAGCATCCATATAGTTAAAATCTGGTATTCTTATTATTACTTTTTCTGCAATGAAGGTACAATCGGGGATTTCTAGTCATTATTGTCAAGTGTGTTAGAAGTTGATCATGAACTTACACAATGTCTATCCCCCAGTTCAAACAGCCAAAATCTCCACTGTGTCATAACCTTCCCATCCACTTTGGCTGATATATTAGACCATCTCGTGTGAGAAAACTCCACTTTATTCAACCCTTCAGTCAATCCACTCCCTATAGCTTTCACATATGCTTCTTTTAGGCTCCAATACCTGCAAAGTAAATACACATTTGACTTTCAGCATGGCTTGTCTTCAGTTCAAAGAATCATGTTACATTTACTAAGAATTTGACTAGATCGACAGATAAAAATACATGATCAGATCTGACACTATCACATATTAATACATAAATTAAACTATTTCAGAGACCATCTTATGCTCTGCATTATATATCAACACAATCTTCAGGTTCTTTCTTTGCCAAATTTTGAGTTATACTGATAATAATAAATTGGACAGGAGCATAAAGTCATAGGTTAAAATTGTTGGAGATTTTGCATCAAAGGCATGATCATAACAGCTATCTGGGATGATGCTAGGCAAGCACAGTAAATACGCCAGCCAACTGATGTCATTTGTTGAGACGCCTTCATTTAAGGAGTGCAGTGATATTCTTTAAAAGTAGGTCCTCTTTTAGCAGCAATGTTCCCACCTCAAATCTGAAGATATTAGGTCACTACATATGAGACATTGGTCGCACTTTAATGCTTAGTAGCTTAGTTATGGTTTGTCTTGAAAAGAAGTCCCGATAGGTTAAGAGAAGGAGTACTTATAAACTATTCTTAACTTCAACTTCTAAACTATATAAAAACTTTTAAATGAATCCAAATTACATGAAATATTTCCCATTGAACTAAAAAAATCCACCGGAAGTATAACATATCGTACCTGTAAAATTTAATTAATACATCATCAGAAGTGCCAGCCGTGACTATGTTATCCCATTCTAAACATGAAAAGTATGATGAGAAGAACTGAATGAATTCTGTAATTGTTTCTCCCTGTGGAACATCATAGGAGACAACGTCTACCCCCACAAGACATACTGGTTCAGATGCTATGGCCACATAGTCACCATGATGGGATACATTGAAATTAAAATTTGGGAATCTACGACCATCATAGTCCTGAATGGAAAGAAGAGAAACAAATAAATAAAGCTAACACAAGAAAAACATAGCATAAATACATGATTTAGGAAACAAAATTGAGTCTGTTATTCAACACATATATCACAAGTTTTATTAGTTTAATTGTTATTCATCTATTTTTCTTCTTATATATGCACTAAAGATATCTCCCCTCTGACAATTGAAAACTAATTCCTTTTGAGATATACACTATACAAATCATTGGAGCCTTTGTTATACGCATAGAAAAGTTTTAAATTATAGTGGGGGTCTCAGAAATTGCACACAAATACAACTAAGGCAGTCACAAATGTGATCATAAGAGAGTCCGAAAACCTTCTTGTTAATTCCATAATTGTAATTGCAATCTGTTTTTTAAAGCCTTGCACATGAACATGCTCAAGAGACCTAAATATCTCTCAGCCGGACCATGCTTAATTGACTCTCTATGAAACACCAAATGATAGAACCTTACCTCAAGGGAAGGGATCTCAAGAAACAGGGAAGGAAAAGATAATAAAATAGAGAGAAAATTAAGACTTCATTCCTTGCTCCCTTTTCAATATTATTCCTGTTTGCACAAGCTTATCTATCTATAAGGACTTCTAAAAACTAAATAAACAAATGAAAAGAAAAATTGAAATAAACTTTCCATAAATTAAAATTAACTTGTATATAAACTGATTTACAGAAACTCATTCATATACCTTCTCTAAATTTATATTTCTAAGTTATGCATAAACTAATAAAGAAGCTCAACTCATTTTCTTCTTTATACTTTTTTCTTCAGAAAATCTTTATAGAGAAACTCCTCTAAACAAACACATATTGCTACAAGAAACTGTAACAATCCATCTCTAATTGTAATTCCTTTACTACCTTAGAGTGATTTGCATCATTTATCCACTCTAGCATTGTTCTAGGAAATGGTCATACCAAATAAGGTTTGCCTTCCAAAGTTCTTTCTATGACAATGTCAGGAAATGGGATTTGCAAGACATCATGGACAAGAACGTACTGAAGCATGCGGCTGACAAGTGCACGTTTCCTGTCTTCCAATTTAACAAACCTACCATTACACAACAAATCCATCAAAACCCATCTGTAAAAGTTTCTGAACTAAACAAGCAGTTATCTAAAAAGTCAAAAACACTTGATTTCACTTCAAGGGGGTGTCAAAACTTCATCATTGTATACACTGAAAACTACAATGAAGTTTCAATTAGAGAGAGAGAAAGAACCTGGTAACGGAGGAGTGGTCATGGGAGGGAAGGAGGGAGAGAGCGAAGGAGAAGTCAGAGGGGTGTGGGTCCCACTTTGATAAATTCACCACCCATCTCCTCACACCTTCTTCCATTCTTAATCAACAAACAACAACACACAACACGATTACATTTTACAACTTCATCTTTTGTGTGTTGCGTTTCCGGCATAACAACATGGTAGTAGTTTCAGAATATAAGAAGTTTTCATCGGAACCTCCTCCAAATACTTAATTATTCTTTTATTACATTTCACACGAGATATTATATTTATATAACAAACATTAATTTTGAAACAATGTTTTTAATTTTGGAGCAATGTTTGAACACGTAAACCCTAAATCCTTAATTGTTTAAGACAAAGTGTTCAAAGTGTTCAAAGTTCAATCAATCTAAATTTTTCTTAAAAAAGAAAACACTAAAATCCGAAATATAAAAAAAAAAATTTTGAATTTTAAATTAAAAATCATTAATCAAATCAACTTACTTATAAAAAAAACATACATAAATATGTTTTTTAAGGATTGTATCTTATATTGATTTGAAATATATTTATATTTATCAATACATAATGATTAATTTTTATAAAAATTTATCGTTATAAAATTATATAACTTATTTAAGAATTTGAAAAAAAATTAAAATTATAAATATAACAAACCTATAAAAAATTCATAATATATGTTTTTATTTGACAAATTTTATTATAAAATATTAATAACTTTTTTAAAAAGTATTTAATAATTTTATAAACCATAAAAATGATCTAATTAAATAATAAAAATATTTAGTTTATTTAACTTTTATATTATATTAAAATCGAATCATACTTTATTTTTTTATTAATTAGATAATTATAGATGATCACATCTTCTCTGGCAATGGTCCCTCCACGGACAAGAAATTCGCGAGGCGAAATCGGAGTCCGAATGCGATACCGATCGCCGATTACCGGAGGAGGAAGGAAATTAACGCGGAAAACGAAGGGACACGTGGCGGCACGGCGAATGTTGAGAGTGTTGTTGGGAAAGAGAAGAAAGTGTGAATGCCATTTGGTTTTCGATAACGGTTGCGAGGGATTCCGGGAAGAAAGTGGTGTGTTATTTTGGTTTGTTGCTTCAGAAAAACAACTTCAAGAACAGAGAAAGAGAAAGGCAAAAGAAATAATAATTTATCAGAGATGATATATTTTCTAAACACACTTTTTTTGAATATATTGAATTATTTTGACTCTTTTCATATTTCTTTAAAAATTACATTTAATAAAAAAAAATTCTTTTCTAAGTATCTAAAAAAATTATTTCATTATAAAATTTAATTATGTTAAAAAATATATTATAATATTTTACTCTATCAAATTAATGATATTATACATATATTTCTCGTATCATTCTTTATTCAAGAATTAATTTTTAAACAAAATTAAAAAATATACTTTAAAAAATAAATGCGATTCACAACAAAATATTTAGGAAATATACAAACTTGGATTTCTATCAATTTCTTTAATTAAAAATTACAGTATATAATTCAATAGTTACATCTTCCACACCTTAGTATACATAACTAACAATATCATACATAACTTACAATATCATATGAAAAAAATGAAGATGTATTGTATATAGGAGATGGATATTCTCTTTGTATAAAAGGATGGTCGAGAAGCATTGTAGCACTCCATCTCAGGTTATGATCAATTAAACACTTGTTTAAGAAATTTTTGCAATCCCAACTAATTCCATTAGGTATCTCTGGTGGTTCATGAAGGAATGCAAGCTTCTGTGTTAAATCTTGTTTGCTACGGACGTTACTCCAAGCAGGAAATCCAGTGATCATCTCAATGACAATGCACCCAAGAGACCATATATCTAAGGATGTATCTATAAGACCCACCATTGATTCTGGAGACATGTAGAATGGTGTCCCTCTAAACTTGATTTTACCCCATTCACCATCTATCTCTCCTCTAATCCTGGATAATCCAAAATCGGCAATCTTTAATTGATACATTGCATCATCATCGGATGAAGGAAAAAGAAGAATGTTGTCTGGTTTAAGATCACAGTGTACAACTCCTTTTTCATGAATACAAGAAAGTCCCTTGAGAAGCATGTGAGTATAGATTATCACATCCTTTTCTGGCAATGGTCCCTTCTTTATCAAATCACCTACAGAACCATGAGGAGCAAACTCCATGAAAATGTTATAAGTAAGATAACCTCTCTCAAGAGTGTATTGGTAGAAATAATATTGAAGAATTTCTTTACAACCTTTGAATAAGTCCAATATCATTTTCTCCTTCTGTAGTGAAACAATGGAGAAAGAAGAAGGACTTGAATTTTTTACCGCTACAACATTTGAACTATATTCTTCGGAAAGAATTATAGTAGCTAGATAAACTGTACCATATGAACCTTGGCCTAGAACTCTTAACTTTTTCCACTCTACCATCTTTTATGATTTCAATACAAATGAATAGATGTATTCCAAACCAATAATCCTTCTATATATATAAGATGCATAACTTTTTTATTTTCAAATAAAATTTTTCATTGATATAAAAAGATATTCTTGATAAGAAAAATATAATTAAAGATAATATATATACATAATAAAGATTAAAGATATATTTAATCAACTATATTTTTTCTTGATAGATTTATATAATCAATTATATATTTTCTTGATTTATTATTAGATAGATTTATATAATCAATTATATATTTTCTTGATTTATAATTAGATAGATATATTTAATCAAGTTTATATTGTTTTGATTTATAGATTTATATATAATCAATTATATATTTTTTGATTTATAATTAGATAGATATATTTAATCAATTTTATATTTTTTTATTTATTATTAGATAATCAATTATATATTTTCTTTATTTATAATTAGATAGATTTATTCAACCAATTATATATTTTTTATTAATGATTAGATACATTTATATAATTAATTATATATTTTTTTATTTATGATTAGATAAATTTATATAATCATTAGATAGATATAATCAATCAAGATTATATTTTCTTGATTTATATAACAAATAATTAATTTTGAAAGAGGTTATTCTACATGCAAAGCACCTCCATATATTAATATGATAACATTGAATTCAAACACGATTGAGTATTCACATGGAGATTGAAGAGGTTGTTCAAACTAGCATGGAACTTAGGTAATTGTTGGGATGTAGTGAACTTGATTATCTTGCAACATAGTGAAATCAAAGCATCATTAAAGAAGAACAAAGAAAACATTCACATGGTAGGTCATAGTTTTAACATAAACCTGTATAAGAGATTGCGAGATTTTTATTTCAAAGTATGCCATATTGCTGCATATGAGAATGAAGAGTGAAGCTTGTTGGTATTGACAATGGCCGATCGATGCAGTTGCATTATTAGGGTGATGCAGGGTCTTGTTTGTGTAAGTGAACTAGCTAGATATGCTGCATTCAATTCATGTTTAGCTTTTGTTGGGAAATTTCACATTGACTAAAAATGAGGCCGAACTATGGTATATAAGTGAGATGTAAATCTCACCTTCTGAACCGGTTTTGAGAATGAGTTAGGTCCATAATCACTTTTTACATGCTATCAGAGTTAGGTTAACAAGATTGTTGGGCCTAGATTCGGCCACTTGTTAATATACTAAACCTTGATTGGCAAACTGTTGAGGCCTAATTTGGGTCACATCTTAATAGATTATGATTTCCTTCTACATGGTTTGAGGAGCCCTGATGGTTAACAAAGTTGTTAACGGGCCGCTATGTAGAGCCTTGATGGTTGATAGGTTATTGACTAAAAATGAGGCCGAACTATGGTATATAAGTGAATTGTAAATCTCACCTTCTGAACCGGTTTTGAGGGTGAGTTAGGCCCATAATCACTTTCTACAGCTTTGCTCATATTTCATGTAATAAGAGATATGGTGAGATTCCTATCAGCAAGAATTTGATGCTATAACCATTCAGGTTAAAGAGGTTGACATTGGTTTTATCAATGTTAAGTTGCAAATTTTAATAAAATATTATTTTTTATTAGTTACTTAATTATTAAATTATTTCTAAAAGAAGTATATCAATAATCTTTTGAAAGAGAAAAATCTTGTTTTTACTTTTTGTGTAGTAACGAACAATTATAAAAGAAAATATTTAGTAACAGAATATATTTTTTTATTTTTCTTTAAGGTCAAAGTTCAAAGAAAAAGTTTAACCTAATTTTATCAATATAAAGAATAAAAAAGAACAAAAATAAATGTGTTGAGGTAATTCAAGAATTGAGAAATTGTTATGGAGAGTTGAGAAGATTTGGAGTTAACTAAAAAGATGATTTTAGAACTCATTTTTATCTGTTATCATCCATCTTTGTGTGCTAATTTTCTTTGTATTGGAGTTTAATATAATTTATCAATTTTTTCTATATTAATCTTTTTTTATTTTTATATCATATCTTGTTTAATGTTAATTATTTAATTCTACTTTTAATACTTAGGTGAATTGATCACTTATCCTTTGATTCATGATTTAAGATTTTATTGAAAAATGTATCTTAAATTTATTTGATATATATTTATTAAAATAATTATGAATTTAATAAAAAGTAGTTATTACAATAATTTGAGACATTAATTTGATCATAATTATTCTTAAAAAATTTATAACAAAATATTATTTAAAAGAATAATCAAGAACTCAATAATATTAATAAATTATCATAATTATTTTTAAAAAATTTATGACAAAATATTATTTAAAAAAATAATTAAGAACTCAATAATATTAATAAATTAATACGTATATAAATATTTAAAGAAAGATAATAAATAAAATTCAATTTTAATATATTTATTATTATTTATTTAAATTTTATTTTGATTAATAATTGTGATAAGATAAAAATTAAAGATGAAAAAACTTATGACAATAGAATACTATGATTAGACCACTTCACTAAATGGTCGAGTCCTATTTATCACTCATATAAATTCTCTCATTTCTATGTCTCTTCTAGTTACATCCTTTTAACATTAACATCGACAAGAAGTTGATACCTTTTGCTTTCATTACAAACAAGAACCCTATCAAGACAAAGCTTTCTCAAATGAACATCAAGAACTCTAATACGAGCCCAAGGTAAATCATCATATTCCTTTTTGATAAACGCAGAAATTGTCTCCTCAGTCGATCCATTTTCCTCATTTAACTCCTTGATCGCCCTTTTTATCATCTACAACACCACCAAACAAAAAGAAAAAGTTATTTTACAAAAAAACCTTTTTTATTTTAGGGTTTATGGTTTAAAATTTATATCATCCAACCATATCATTTTACTGACAGATACATATATTAGGAGATAGAAGAGAGAAATTGAAGATACCACTGCATAAGGGGGATGAGTAGGGGTTTGAAATGATTTGAAAAGATGTTGAAGACGGTCTTGAATGAAGGAAGCATGGCCTGAGTCCATGGAAATGGAAGGGTTCAGTGCAGTAAGTCTGAACATTACAGACTTCTTCAACTTCTCTGTTATCAATGCATGTCTGAAAGCTTCTTCTGCCATTACAAGTTTGTGTCCAAACTTCTACAACTTTCTCATTTATAAGAACTCAATATCCCTAGGAGGGTATAGTTGTAAATTCAATATAATACCATAAACGATTAAATAAAAGCATAGTATTTAATGTTATCAATAAATATTTTGTTACTGTAATAAATATTTTTTCTAGATATTCATTAATATCTTTTGGATTATTATGTAATGTTATTTACTGTTTTTTTCAGTTATCGTTTTTTTAAATATTTTTATCTTTATTAAATTATGATTTTGAAAGTTCAACATAACATTAAGTTTTATTTTATCAATTACTTAAAAATAAAAAATATTTTAAATATTTTATCAAAATTATAGAAAAATGTATCATTTTTCTTAAAAACTTTAAACAATATTCAGAATATTTCTAATGAAAATAACTTATATGAACTATTTCAAATATTAAAATATATAAATCGTGATTGATATATATTACATTTTTAAGTATCTTAAATTATTTTTTTTCTAATAAAAAAATCTAAAAAACTTTAAATAATTCACATTAAAAAGTATATTTTATAATATTTATATATTTTTTTTCATTTTTAAAAAATTATTTCAATTTAAAAAATATATGTATTAGAGATATTTTATATAAAGATGTTATCACTCTTTTTCTTAAAAATAAGATTCAATTCTTATTTCTTTCGTCTATGTTTATAATATTCTTTTTATCTAATTCAATAAATTATATTATTATTTTCAAAATAATTAATAAACATTCCTTTCATTTTTTTATTATAAATTATTTTACTAAAAATATTTTGGATAAAATTATATTTAACAAAAATTAACTAATTTAATTTTTATTATTTAAAATCAAATTCATCCAAAAAAATATAAATAAAATTAATAAAAACCCAAAAATTAATTAAAATTAAATTTATTTTAAACTTTTTTAATATATTTTTTTCAAAACCGTATCATAAATTTTAACCATAAATGTATTTATTTTTAATTAAATATCATTTATTTAAAAATTAATACTCTTTTGTCTTTATCATAAGGTTAGTTTTTAAATAAACTTATTATTAATTAATTTAATTAATAAGAGTAAATATAAAAATTTAATAAAAATTTGAAATTAATAAAATTAGATGAATTAATCACTTTACTTATGAATACCATTAATAAACACTCCGATTCACATGGAGAATAACAATGTTCCGAAACTTGATAAACTTGGAAAATCACGATGGGATCTTTGGTTTTGTAAGGATTGGGCATAAATAAATACATAATTTAATTATTTGATTAAATAAAATATTTAATTAAATTTAAAAAAAATAAAAATATATTTTATAAAATAAAATAACTGTTTAGATAAAATATAATATTAAATTGTTGAAAAATAATAATAATAAACTGTTAGACAATAAATTATTATTATTTTAAAAAATAATATAAGATTGATAATATTTTAAAATATAATATTAATTGAATTTAAAATTGAACTCGAATAGATATTATATTTTCTTTATTTTTTATTTTAAATTTTCTCTTTCTTTATTTTTTTTATTTTAAATTTTCTTTAATGGGTTTGAAAAAAAAATGAGGTTAAGAGATGATACATGAAGAGTTTGAAGAGGTATTATGTATACTCATTTGAGTGTTTATAATAATTATGGATAGAGAAATCATTTCAAGTCAATAAAAATTGATTGTTTTAAGATAATCATAATTTCTTGATAGAATTTTAGTAATGAAATATAATATATTTATCTTAAAACAATATAAATCATCATAAAATTTAGATGGATTATGATTTAATTGTTGATTTATTGTATATTTGTATTCTATTTATAAATATTTTAGACATTGATATTTGAGTTTAAATTTATTATTCATAAAAGATATTTCTTTGAGATTACTATCTGGCATAGTCTTATTATAAATTTAAAAAAATAATTTTCATCAAAATTGTAGTGTACATAAATTTTACTCAAAAATAGATTTTGTAACTAAAGATATAATTTTTTTAATAATTAAAAATCATGTCAAATTAAAATAAAAATTTTTGTTTTTTTTAATTTAGGTATAATAAATAATTAATTTATATCTCAATATAAAAATAAAATTTATAATTTTATTAGTTTTAAAACAAAATAAAAATCAAATTGATAGAATTAATATAATATTAAATATCAATTTTACGAAAGTTCATAATAAAAGAAAATGAGAAAAATATTATATAAAAAATTTAAGCTTTCTTTTGGATAAGTAGAAGCTAAGATTTGCAATGATTTAGTGTAAATCAAGAAGAATATTAATGATTTAGTGAAAATAAAGAAGAATATTACAGTTTTCAAAGCAAATTCATGCTTTCCTCGTTCTATTCAATTTGCGAAGATTTAAATAGAAAATGATTATAAATATTTTTATATAAATAAATTGTAATAAATCAATTATACGTTTGATAAAAAATTATTAATATTTTTTATTTCTTATATTATTTTAATAATAAATAATATTTAAAATAATATTTAAAAATTAAATAATTATTAATAATATTTATATTTTTATAATAATTAATTAATAATAATAATAAAATATAAAATTAAATAAAAAAAATATTTTTATTTTAATAATAATAAATAATTAAAAATAATATTTAAATATAAAAAATAAAATAAATTATTTAATTTTCTTCTCATTTCTACTTATTTCTTTTAATTCAAACAATTTTACTTTCTCTTTATTTCTTTCTTTTTTTTTCTCTCAAATCCACCATTCAAGCAAACTTTAACAAATTTAATAATAATTTTCTATATATAAATTATATATATTTATATATATATATATTAAAAATTTTACATAACGTAAAAATATAACCAAATTAATATATATAAAATAGTGCAAACCCTATCCATTAAATCAATTTCATCAATATGAATTAGGTTTAAAATCCACATTTTAATATGATATCATAAATATTAGTTAAATCATAATCACTTCGAAATTATTTAATAATTTCTCTTTTTTATACATTTATTTGTACAATTAATCTAAATATATTGTAATTTGAAAACTATTAATTAATCCTTGAAATTAAAGGTTGATTATTTTATACTTCCTATTTTTTTTTCCAAAATATTGAAAAGTAATTAATTTTTTTATTTAAAATTTTAAATATTAATCATAAATTTATTTTTATGAAAAATATGAATTTTTTATAGTAATAAAGATAAAAAGAAATATAGTACTATGTATTATATTTTCCTATTTAAAATTTAATTATCTAATGTATGAAAATGTATTAGCTTAATTGATGATAATAAATTTATCTTAAATTCATATTTTTTAAAACTATTTCTATCATTATTATATTATTTTTTCTTCTAATTATTTCTAGTATAATTTTTTTTTAATTAGAAGTATTTTAGTCTAAAAATAATTAATACAATTATTGGTTGGGTGGTGTGAAAAGAAATAAGCATGAGTTTCAATTTAGGTGTTGTGTGAAAAGAAATAAGCATGAGTTTTAATTTAGGTTTCACATTCAAGGTTGAAATAGATGTTTACCTACAGGCCTAACTCCAAATTCATGCACTATGTGCATGCATGCATGCACATGGTCGTTATATATATACACAATGCAAGATTCACTGTCCTTAACCCCATTGAAATTTGTTCATTGAAACTCCTTCAATGGCTTCAAGCAGCATCTCAGGCCTTAAGGAACTCCTCCTACCAACTTCAGAAAACACATCCATCACAAAAAGATTGGAAGCATTGGTTTTCTCAGCATCACCATCTGATTTTGATCTTGCTAAAGAGTGTGATGAGAAGCTTTCAGTTGAAAGCAATGTTAAGGTGTCACCACAAGGCTCTTTCTCTTCTTCTTCATCACTCTCGGATTATGTGCTTACAGAAATCTCTGGAAACCTTGGGAAGAAGAAGCTGAAATGTGAGGACTCAGATGGAAATGGGGGAAGGCCTGAGAAGAGAAATGGAGAGAAGATGGAGGAGAAGCAATTGAATGGTGGAAAGTGTTTTCCTCCACCAATCTCATGCTTTAGAAAAGTTAAGATTGGGAAGCCATTTAAGTATCTTTGCTTATGATAAAAAAAATGAGAGCTCTTATAAAATCGACTTTGAACCTAATAATATAGAATCTTTAACGCTCACGAAATCACAATTCCCAGTGGAAGTCTTTTCTCTGCTTCTCGTGAGGGTGCAAGGTTGAAGTTATATAATTAGGTGCATCTTCTCTACATGTAACATGGATGTTGACTTTTGTGATTAATCTTTTTGCAATTACTTCTTCATCTTAACAATCTCTTCCTCACTCTTTTCATTTGGCTAAATCTAAATTAAAAAGTTAAATTCACTTTCGGATTAACTAATATAAAAGATAAGAAAAAAAATCAGAATTTATGATAAAAGAATTTACGGGTGCAAGAAATATTTGTTGTACTCTCTATTTGTAATTTAGAAATTTCTTACCTAGCTTTAAGTTGGTACTTCTTGTAGTTAATTAATAAAAGTTTTTATTATTTGTTAATGATTAAAATTTCATATTAATTAAAAATAAAAATAAATTAATGTATATAAAATAAAAATAAATCTCAAATTAAAAATCAATTTAATAAATATAAATTAAATTTATCTATTAATAATTTTTTAAATACAACACTGACACATTGATAATTCACTATTTCAATTTCTAAATAATAAGTTATAATTTTAAATTTTGATCTCTAATTATAATTTTAATTTCAATATAATTTTTTATTATAATCATGATCATAATTATTATATTAACTTTATCTTAATTTTTCATATCAATTTTTAAAAAAAATATTTATTTATAAATTAGATATTTAATATTGAAATTTATTATTGTAAAAATATACAAAATCAATAGAATATATTAAAAAAAATTCTTATAAATATAAAATAAATTTATAAATAATATATATGACTTATTTATTTATAAGTAAGATAATATTAAAAGAATTTTTTCTTTTAAATTAAATTTGATAGTTTTCTAAATTATTGGACTCGTTTTATTATCAACTTAATGAATATACTAAAATTTTCTCTTTGATTAATCATTATTTTAATAGTCATCCAAAGATAATCTATTCAACTATTTAATATAAAAAATATTTTTTTTTATAATATATTTTTGAAACACATATACATAAAACAAACCCTAGTTCGGATGACTCTGAAATCCTTCACCATATTTATAAATTTCAAAAATCACTTTATAATATAACATCTTATTAGGTTAACTATCTTATTGGATTAAGTAAGATTTTTGGAATAGGTCATAATAATCTATAGTGACAACAATAAAATAATAAAATAATTTATCAACATTATCATTTGATATACTCTTTAAAATTTTAATGGAGTATTATAGAAATTTTATTAATTAATGTTATGAAGTGTAAGTGTATATATAATCTTACTTATAATATAATTATTCAGTATAATTTTCATAAGTTGAAAGTGAACGAATTTAAAATATTTGTATGATTTTTTTTTCCTTTTAAGTAAATCTTTGATAATTATTATTATTATTATTATATTTAAAATTTAATTTAAACTGAATTAAAAAAATATATGTATATACTAACATGCTAATTTTTTTAATTAATTATGAATTTAAAAATACAAAAATAGAATATTATTATCAACATTAAAAATATAAAATTAAAATTAATTATAAAAACATATAAAACAACATTAATTATAATAATTTAATGCTTGATTAAATACAATTAAAGTTATTAAATTCAGTTACATTATCCCTTTACTAATAAAATATATAGATATAAATTGATAATAAATATCTTTATTCTATAAAAAGAAATACCTTTATCAATGTTACTTTCCCATAAATGTTGAAATGTTTATTATATAGTGAACTATCAAAATTGAATCTAATTTAAAACAATATTAAACATTTATTTATGTAGCTGATGAAAATTAATTCCTCTGATTTGTGAAATAATATAATAAATAATTTGACATGCCAACTCATCATTATTCCTTTGAAAAGTGGAAAACATATTCTCTGTGCAAATCCCTTGCAAGATTTTAGGCCAATCATTGCACATGACCAAGAATGCTAGTAAAATATTTTTATTCCATTAATTAAAAATTTATTCAAAACTACAAAACAAGAAAAACAATTTCATCATGTCTCAAAAGTTCTACATAATTTAGCAAGGTGTTTTCAACTTGATTCAGTTTTTTATTAAAATTTTATCCAAATTAAATATAAGAACTAAATTTAATTTAATTTCACTTAAAATAAAATTTAAACTAAATCAAATATTTATAATTTGATTTGAATGATTTTTATTATAATAAAATTTAAAATTTTTTTTTAAATTATAAAATATTTTTTTAGATAAAATATTATAACTTTATAATAAAAAATTATTAAATATAAAGATAATTTATCATTTTTGCTTTTATAATTTTTTTATTTATAAATAAATTATATAATTTTATATTAAAAATTAATAAATTATAATACAATTTTATTATTATATTTTATAAATATAAATATACTATAAATTTTAATAAAACATATTTATTTAATGTGTATATACTTTTTTTATTTTATCATTTTTTTATATTTATTTTGATTCACATAAATAAAATATTTTTTTATAATTTAAATAGGAAAAATATAAAAATACGTTAGATAAAGAAATTAATGAAAGAGAAGTTAAAAAAAATAAAAATTTAATAAAGTGAAAGTGAAAAAAAATGATATATTAAAAATAATAATAATAAAATATATTTTAAATAAAAATTAAAATAATTTCAAAAAATACAGTACAATAATATTAAAAATAATTAAATTTTCTTTTATATATTATTATAAATAATATAATAAAAAAATTATGATATATATATATATATATTTAGTTGTAAATTATTATTTAATTTAAAAAATATAATTTTATATCTAAATACAATAAATATTTTATTTTGTTTTTATTTAAAATTTAAAATCTAAATTATTTTAAAAAATATACATAACAAATATCTAAAACAAATTCATTTTTAATCCGTTTTTATATTTTTTTATTGAAAATCATAAAAAAATCTAAAATAAATTCAATTTTGATTATCAGTTTTCTCAATTTTTTTTATAGGACTTGGTTTTTTTTTAATCAGTTCAGTTTTAAATATCTTATAATTTAACTATCCCAAAATATTTTCAAAAAAAATATATATATATATATATTATAATATTAAAATAAAAAATATTAAAAATATACTATTAAAATTAATAATATTAGTTACAGTTCTTCATTTTTTTAAAAAAGTAATACATATAAAAAAAATAATATTATACTATATATGTCCTTTATATTATAAATTAATATAATTAAATCGAACAAATTTTATTAATTTAATTTAATTTTATATTCATAAAGAAATTTATATTTATATAATTGAAATTTCTAATCATCATAACCGAATAACAGAATATAAGATATTTCTTTTATTCCTTAGGTTTGAGAGATTTTCTTGTTGTTAAGAAAAGATGTCATTGATTTTTCTCAAAAAAAAAAATGATCATTAAACAAGTAAAAATCATAAAACTTTGTAATTTTGTATAAATAATGGATGAGAAATTACCAGAACAACTTTATCGGATGAAAAGAATCGAAAATAGTATATAAATTTTCTTGTGTAACATGTGATGGCAACGACTCCATGCACGTGACTGCCACATGCAAAACACAAACACTATCCAACCCAGGTATGGCCATTCAATAATGCACATTATCTTATGTTTGCATGTTCCATGTTTCACGTTGAATTGACATAAACAAGCATGCAACTCAAGCTTTTGTGAATTCACCATTCATGTTGAATAGTACAGAAGAGATGCATTAAACAGAGAGGTAGTGATCCAATGCAACATTTGAGAAAGAGATAAAAAGAAGGGCACGTTGAAAAGGTAGGGTTCGTTGCTTCTGATTGATCTGAACAAACAAAAACCCTTTTGCATGTTTTGGTTCGCTGTGGTTGTTTGTTTTTATTCACATTAAACAAACAAACTGAAGATAAGAATGCTCGATCATGACACTGCTTGAGAAAACTAAGCCAGTTTCATATATATCTGACTCGGATCCATGTCATGTTACCATGTTTCTTTATAAGGAAGGTTATGAAATTTTAACCTATTAGGGTCCTACCCACGTTAAGTTTTCGTTTATTTGTCATTTTTGAGTTTTGTTTTGGTCCTATTGGACAGACCTAGATTTTGAAAATTGCGAGTTAGGCTGAGAGAACGAATCTGAAGTCTGAGAAAGAATATCTTTTTCTGCATGTGCTATCTTCTGGGCAGGTTTTGTTTTGATATTTGCTTGTTCGTTTTTGTTTCGTGATTTGTGATTCTGGGTCGTTCAGTTTTTTTGCTATAAATTGATTAATGTTTCGTTGGGAATGACAGAAAGTGTATTGAAAAGATTGAAAAGGCAGAAAGTGTAGTGAAAAGATTGAAAGGAGATGAATAACGCAGGTTCGGAAAGTGCTATGTTCGTTGAGAGTGATGATGATATGGAGAAGGATCTGCATAGAGAGGAGAATGATGGAAACGAATCAGATTATTCGAATTATTCCACTGATAACCAGTCAATGAGG
Source organism: Macrotyloma uniflorum (assembly GCA_016859785.1). Classification (NCBI taxonomy): domain Eukaryota; kingdom Viridiplantae; phylum Streptophyta; class Magnoliopsida; order Fabales; family Fabaceae; genus Macrotyloma; species Macrotyloma uniflorum. The sequence goes on along the minus strand of BDMB01000012.1, from coordinate 2,962,799 downwards.
AAACCCAGCAGCTACAGCATCGCATGGCCTCAAAGTTATAGGTCAGCTTCACTTGTGTGTGTCTCTGTCAATGTTTTCGATCTGCCATGAATGAGTGTTTTTCTGGAAATTCATTTGACTTTTACTTTTTTAATTAAAGGCTTCTTTCAATGAAAAGTGACTAATTAACGGCGTGCTTTTAGATAAAGAAAAAAAAGAAATCCAAAATGTTACGTTTCCCACAATTGTTTATTAACATCTTGACAGCAGAAAAATAATAAGAGAGGTGAAAGATTTGTAGGAGATTTAATATAATAAAAGAAGAGATAGAAGAACACAAATTCGATAGGTGCTTATTAAAAAGGGTGGTGGTAAAAAAAGTTAGAGATTGGGTAAATGAAATTAGAGGAGAGAATAATTTATGTTATCAAAATAATGGGTAAGTATGTTGGATTTTCATATCTTATAGTAATAAAGGTTAAATTAGGATTTATAAAGTGGTATAAATCTCACCTTATTAAGTCGGTTTTATTGATTTTACGAGGATGAGTTAGACTTAAATCCACTATTAATATAGTATCAGAGTCTATCCTAACAAATTTCCGAAATATTATCGGATCACAGATTATTCATCCATAAATTTCTAATCTCGGATTGAGTTTGGGGACTCGTATTAGAAATTTCACATCTTTTAAAAATAAGGTGAAATTAGAATTTATAAGATGATGTAAAACACACTTCAAATATAAAAATAAAAAAACTCCATTTTCATCCTATTAAACATATTGACAATCGATTTTTGATAATCAATTGTAGTTTTTTCGACATTGCTTATGTGTTTTTGGTGGTTGAAGCCAGCAGAATATGTTTATGGTGATTGACTATAACCAAATCAATCTTTTGGTTACAAAAGCTCTTTTGGGGTACTAGTGTAAGACACAACTTAAAACTTTTTTTTTGAACAAATCAGTTTTCAATTAATCATTTTACTTTCTGAAATAATGAAAAGTGTTAACACAATCTGAGGTTTTGTTCATCACCCTTGCTGGTTGAATATCTGTTTCTCATGTTTCATTTTGGCATTTTGCTTAAGGGGGAGAAATGAATCTGAAATGCATCAAGTGAAGTACTTATTCTGATGCAATTAATAATGTTTCAGGCAATCGATTGATCTATATGGTAGTGTACCATCACCAAATATTGGATTTCTGGGAACTACATCACTGACAGGATTAGGAAGTTCTTTTGTTTCTTCATCTTTGACAAGGAGACAAACTCTTGAAATATTACAACCAGAGAAAAAACCACTCTTGCCACCCTCAGAAGAGCCACAGCAACACACCTTGCTTCCATCCCAACTATCTAGGAAATCTTCCATTAGGAAAGAAGCTTCCAAGGTTTCTCATGAAGTTCAGATACCTGGCCAATGCACTTTTGGACAAGCTGTGCTTAATGGTAAGTTTTCATAAGTTTTTTTAATACCCTTTGAAGTGATTAATAGTGTAAAAACGTAATGCTTACAAAATATGAAAGAAAATGTACTTTTTAACAATGTCTTGAAGCTGTTCATGATTTCATTCTCTCATAAATAGAACATGATAGCACTTACAAACACTTGGGTAACTTGAGACTCTGTTTGTTCTGTTTCAACTACACTTTGTGTCAAGATGTAGCATTTATCTGAAACTAAATCTGAGAGACAAAAATTATACTGTACTACTTTACATATTATGTTTATGTTTTCTAAGGTAGTGGGGTAATTTATCTTCTTCACAAGAACAATCAAATACATAGTGACAATGAAATGAATACATGAAAAGAATATACTGTCAGAATGTTTACACTTTAAAAAGAATTAGTCTCTTACTGCAGATTTAGTGAAAAAAAATGTGGTGTAGTAACAAGAAACATGAGTACTTGTTTTGGATTTTGCAGGCATAAATGCACTTTGTGGAATAGGAATCCTTTCAACCCCATATGCAGTTAAAGAAGGTGGATGGCTTGGTCTTTGTGTATTGTTATTTTATGCACTTTTTTCGTATTATACTGGTTTGCTCCTGCGTTACTGCTTGGATAGTTCGCCTGGGCTTGAGACATATCCTGACATTGGCCAAGCAGCTTTTGGTACTACTGGACGTGTCGTCATTTCGGTTAGTATTATTCGAAAATCCTCAATTTTTATTATTAGAGATCTCACATTCAAATTAATATATAACTAGGATAAACTTCACCTCATAAATTTTATGAGGTTGAATTAAGTTTAAAGTTCATATCTTATGATATCAGAGTCTATTCTAATAATTGTTGAGTCTATTACACCATCTCTCACCTATATATATATATATACTATTTTTTAGAACACTCACAAGATACTTATAAATCGTTAAGTACATTATATTATATTTATATTCAACACACAAGATTAAGTACATAGAAACTGTTGAACTTATTATAGTCATATTAAACTGTATGTATTGAATACAAATAAGATGTGTTCATCAATTTATAAATATTATGCGGGTGTTATGAAAAATAAGATGTGTATATTTAATATTTTCTTTCTTTAAATTAATTTTTAGTTTCAAATCATTAATTAGTCTCTAATATCTTGATAATGCAGATAATATTGTACATGGAATTATATGTAAGTACATATCTTCTTTCACTCTTTTTTTTTTGTTAGTTTTGAAATCTCAGGTGTTATCTGTCATGGCAAGAGAATATGGCATATATAAAGCTAAAAACAAATCTTGTATGAATCAATACACATTTTGGTCTTTGGAAGATTTAAGGTAAAAACAAATTAAGATAGATAAATTTAATATATAATACTTTTAATATATAAGTTTTACTAGAATTAAAATTTATAGTAAATAAAGATATCTAAATATACAAATTATGTTTTATGTTTACAATGAATAATTTTAAATTATAATAAGATGATTTTAAACTATTTACCATTTTTTTTAAGAACAACGCACAGAGAATATATTGTTATTTTTTTACATTAACAATATATGATAATCATTATATATAAAAAAATCTTTTTATTTACTTTCACAATACTCTCTTAGAAGTTTATACAGGATAATTTGTGATGGGATGCAACATAAAATTATTTTATATTCTCAAGAATTATTTAAACTCTTTAAAAAAAATAGTAAAATGTTTCTAGCTTTGAAAAGACATCAATGATACTTTCTAGCTTTGAAAACTTCCCAAACAAAAAGGGAAAAATGTTTGGTTGTAATTTGAAACTTTTGCTTTTCATTTGATTTTGCTTGGTTTTTCTCCCTTCTCTCTGATTAAGATATTCATGAGAATGACTTAACCTATTAATTTTATGTAGGCTTGTTGCATTGAGTACATAATTGTGGAGAGTGACAACTTATCTACATTATTTCCAAATGCACACATTAATTTGGGAGGAATTGAAATCAATCCACACATATTGTTTGCAATTATTACAGCCGTGGCTCTTCTTCCTACAGTTTGGCTCCGTGACCTACGCATTCTCAGTTACATCTCAGGTATGATTTTAGAACATCCCTTATAATCATCTCTTTAGAAATGCTCTAATGGAATGAAGGAAATGCCCTATCTTACTATTTAAAACTGATATGATAGTTGAAATCTCACATTAAATAAAAATAAAAAAGTTAAATAGTATACAAGAGAAAAAGATAAATAAACTCGTAATTTTAAAGTTTTGAATAAAAAATAGAGTCGTATAGTTATAATTTATCTTCATTGATGAAAATCTCCTATTTAACTCTCCTCATTGGTTACCTAACATCATGTTCTATATTTGTATATTTTCTTCTCTTTTATAATTTATAACTTTTTGGATAAACTTTTCTGTAAATACTTAAAAAAAAAAAATAAAAACTTGTTTGGTTATGTTTTATTGGGACCAAGCAATCACATAGTATTCGTTTGGAAACACCATCGTAACCTTTTTAACATGTTGTTGCAGCTTGTGGAGTTATTGCAACATTTGTAGTGGTTCTATGCTTGTTCTGGGTTTGCTTGGTAGACAAAGCTGAGATTCCTACAGAAGTACCAACAAGCACATCAACATTCAATCTTGCAACTTTTCCTGTTGCAATGGGTCTCTATGGTTACTGCTACGCAGGACATGCTGTGTTTCCAAACCTCTATACTGCCATGGCAAATCGGAATCAATTTCCTCGAGTGCTCTTAGTATGGTAAACAAATCATGAACTTCTGCATTAGCTATTCACTTTCTTAGAGAATTTCTTTTACTATATATATTTATTCAAATAAAGTTAAAGTTTGTCAAACTGAAAGCTAACTTAAACGAAGCATATATACATAAGAATTTTAGTTTTTGGTAAGTGAAGCTTGTGTAACTGGTTTAGTTCAACATGTTTAATGAAAACAAAGTGTTGGTTAACAATTTTTTGCTGACAATTTGGTTTTTTCTACAACTTATGCACCTTATTGAATGGATATCATATTTGCTTTTGATACAACATGGTTTTGACTAAGTATGTTAACATGATGAATTTAAATTATAATATTATACATCTAAACAAATAAAAACAAGAGGTTTGGAATGCAGCAACCTTAAACTCTTCTTTTAACTCTAACACAACACCTCCTGCTCCTAAAGAAAATAAAATTCTGCAGAATTTAGTTTATGTATTTATCTAATTTAATGTGTACTTATTTTTCGATGCAGTTTTGTTCTGTGTACAAGTCTTTACTGTGCAGTAGCTGTTATGGGTTACTCAGTATTTGGAGAAGCAACACTCTCTCAGTTCACTCTTAACATGCCCCGACACTTAGTAGCTTCCAAGATAGCTGTGTGGACTACGGTATGCTCATTCTATATTTTACTGCATTTTTTTTTATGAACTGCCTAAGACACAGTGAATCTTCTTCCATGTTTTATTTATAAATATAATCTCACCATAGTATTGATATTTTATCAGTCATATAAATTTCTAATCTGATTATCATGTGATTTTATTTTGCAGGTGGTTAATCCATTTACCAAATATCCTTCATATTTTCCATATAATAACTGTGCTTGCTTACCAAAATAGTGTTTTTATTCATACTTAGATTCTGTTTGTTACTCATATGAACATCCTATCCTAGAGTAGACATTTTATGTCTTGTTATTTCTCTTGCTTTCCCTTCTTCGAGTACCCTTTTAATCTTGAAAAAAATAGAATAGTTAACATAGAGTTAATTTATTTCAATCTATGAACGTACATTGTGACGATAAAGATAAATGTTTTTCTTAATTAGCACCACATATGCATTGAGTCTATCTCCAGTAGCAATGTGTATAGAGGAGCTGATACCACCAAGCAATCCCAACTTCTTCATATATTCCAAGCTCATTAGAACAGCTCTAGTACTTTCTACACTGGTTGTTGGTCTTTCAGTTCCATTTTTTGGTAAGTTATTGTTCTTTCTTCTTTATATTTTGATCAGTTTTAGTGCCAAGAGAAGTGTCACAAAATTTTGTCAATTAAATCAAGAACTATTGCATAAAACAAACAGATATGAAGGAAATATGGTAAGGATTGATTTTATGTAAATTTATTGAACCAAGGATTCTATCCCTCATCCTTTCACTTTATATGGTCAGTTACTCCCCAGTTACAAACTGCATTAGCCTTGTAGAAGTTAAGGAATGATGGAAGACCAATAAATGGAAAGAAAAAAATGTAAATAGAAATGCAGGGAGAAGAGTCTTTATTTCAAATGAAAAGATTATATTTGTATTAAAAGGATCTTTAATGAGACAAAGATATTTCCAAAGACTTGAGCAGAAAACCATAACACTCGGAATAGAATGTAGAAGGAGAGAGATTCTCAAACTGAACTATGAAATTGATTCAATGGCTTCAAAATAGTTGAAGAAGGAACTATATTAAGTTAAAATCTGATGTACTATTAGCCATATTATTTTACTATTGCATGGTTGGATTATGTTTTACTATGAACTGCATATACTTTTGTTGCAGGTTTGGTGATGTCATTGACTGGATCTTTACTCACAATGTTTGTTGTAAGTGCCCTCAACTTCTATCTTTTCTCTCCAAGAGGTACTCTAGCCATACCATTCATTTTAACATGTTCAACCTTTTCTGCAGTCCTTGATTCTTCCTGCTGCTTGTTTCCTGAGCATAAGGGGTGGTAGAATCTCACGCTTTCAGGTATGATGATTACCTCTTCATAATAGTAATGCTAAATCAAAATCAGAAACATAATCACATTTTTTTTCTCTTGTTGCCTAATGATGATTACCTCTACTGTGACTCAACTTTTACCCCCTTATTTCTACAGGTAGCACTTTGTGTTACAATTATTATAGTAGGTGTTGTATCAAGCTGTTTTGGATCATACTCATCCCTCTCCGAGATCATTGAGCTATTGTTCGGATAAAGTTTTGAAACATAAACCCTAAACAATGAGTCATGTAGCAATCATGCTTTTCTATTTCTCATCCCCAATTTAGTCACTTTTCATTTCACATTTTGCTGTAATTGTGGTTGATTTTTCTGGTTGGTTCCGCATAGTAAAAGGAAATTTTGCGCACGTTTGATGTATGGTCATAGTTAATCATACATATTGTAGCAGAGAACCACCTTAGAGATTGTAATGATCAAATGAATTTTGTCAGGAAGTTTTTGTAGAGTTGGAGGATGATCAAGGATCCTAAGAGACTAGAAATATAACATTTAAGAATGGAAAATTGATGAATGCATGATTGTATTAGTATAATATTTTTGTTCTTGACCGTTGTTCAAATGATGCTATCTCCTTCCTCTCTCGAAGAACAAAATGCATGATATTTTCTCTTGAAGACAATGCTTCTACCCTTGTTGGTGTAGCACATATTCTATTTCCTTGATTTTGATTTCTTTCCTTGTTTTCTCATTCATTGAGATGTGATTTTACATGAAATTAAGTCTACTCATTAAATAACAAAAATACTAGATGAATGCTTACGTAGTATAATAATTTTCTTCAAGTTACTCCAATATCTATATGCTTTCTCCAAGATATATGTTATATAAGAAAAATATTGAAAAAGAAAACCCACAAAAAAGACATTTTGATACTCAAATTATTTTGTTTTTTAATAAACGAGGGTGTAAATGTTAAAATAAATAGTGTTTTTACTTTAAAATCTTTTTATACTCAAGTCAATTATTTTTGTTTTTAATAAAATAGAGTATAAATGTTAAAATAGTGTGTTTACCTTAAAAAAAATTGATACCCAGTCAATTATTTTTGTTTTTAATAAATTAGGGTATAAATACCAAAATATTAAAATATCAACCCTTGGATAATAAGTTCATGGTCTTACCTTAAGATTATCATACATGTTAATCCATAATCGACTTCATACATTATATATGATTAGGTTCAAATTCTTGTAGGTTATTGGATTTAATCACTATCAGTTTCAGGAAGAACCAATAATGTTTGTTTCAATTCACCCATGGTATTGCTTAGAATTCTTGTCATTAAATTTGAATTTAAATGTATTATAAAAGTTAAAACAAGATTTTTAAAGTTAAAATTTTTATTTCTAGCTTTTCTTAACAATTAATAAATAATTTGATTTCTAATAAATTATCAGATTTTGTTATTTTTCCTAATATGTTTTTAATTTTTTATTCTATTCTAAAAAAAATCTAAATTACTTTATTTCATGGTTCAAAGTTTGGTATTGACAATGCCTTATGCTTAAAGAACTTGCAAGACCAAGCACTATCTTTTCCATGAAGAAGCCAAGATAATTTTTTAGAAGATACGTATTAATTTTTTAGAAGATTATTTTATCTAACACTTTTTTTAATAAGATTGAAATAGAAAAAAGTCTCATAAAAAAGAGATATTATAATTTTTAAAACGATCAAATAATTTATAAAAATCAATTAACTTATATTATCGGTTTATCATAAAATTATAAAAACAATGAATCAAAAATAGTTTATGTATTAAGTATGATAATATATGATTGTTTTTCTCTGTTGTTATTTGAGACTAAATAACCAACACATTTTGACTTGACAAACCATAAGAACATTAAATTAAAACTTTATTAATGATGGGAACTACAACAGAGTCATTGCAACATGGAATCATGGGACATATGATTCTTATGAAATAACAGTAATGCTATTCAGCATTCTTATGAAATAACAGTAGATACTACAATCAGGATTCTAGAAAACTTGCTCGATGGTGAAAATCACAAATCATTTGTTGTTGATTCCTATTGGTCGATCACTGGAGCTCCAGGTTTCTCAGCCTGCAAGTGAGAGTTTCAAGAATTAACCACAAAAGTTTAAGTTCATAAATGCAAGTTAAAAAGGAAATGTTTGCAGGGTTTGTAGATAGATATATGTAATTAACTATTGCAGCAATAACTTTTCCCTTTTGGGGTGAATCATGATCATAAAGTTCTAATTACATATCTAATCTTTGGTTTTTAAAGTTAAGTATATTATCATCATTTAAAGTATACATAAATGATGTTGGAAAATGCTGTACCTTTTCTCCTCTTGATCAGATTCTGCAGTTTTCTGGTAATTTGGGAATGGAACTTGGCCTGATTCAATTTGAGTAATGTCTCTGAGGAGGAGCTCATAGTGCCTCTTCACTTCCTCAGGAGTTTTGCCACCAACAGCACTGGCAACATTGTTCCAACGGTCAGGGGTGTCCTTGTCATAAACAGCTAGAGCCCTTTCAAAGGCCTTGTTGTCCTTAGCACTCCATGATCCTGTAGCTGACATTGAGCTTGATGCCATTTTTCTGATACTAACTTAAGGTAACTAAGGTTTCAAATGTAGTGGAATTTAAGTGAACTAATGCTATGGTAGTGCTCAAGTTCAGCAGAGAGAGAGCATTGACTAAGAAAGGTTGAAGAAAGTTCTACACTATAATCCTAGGAAGAGTCTTGATGATATGTGCAGAGAGAAAGCACTATGCATGCTCTTTTTATAAGCTGAAATGGAGGGTGTGAAGGTGCCAAACGAAGCAGAAATCTAATGATTTGTCTCATCAGGAACCACAGAATAGAGCAGGACCAAGAAGTTGAAGAGTAATGTGGGAGAATCAGTATCTTCAAAAGGTTCAAACCATCCTTCTAAATTACGTTCTAAGTTATTTTATGTGTAGATTCAAGTAAAATATAATAGTTATTTGTTAGTATTGTTCTTCATTTGTGTTGTTGATTGATACATGTTGGTGTTATTAAGCTTGGAAAGAAGAAGTCACAAAGCATATCAAGCATTGAGCGGTGAGCACATTAGTAAAGTGAAGAATGTTCAGTCGATTACTGCAAAAGTAAGTGTTTATTTACAACGACATTGAATATATATATATATATATATATATATTCATGATTGTTCAAGTGAATATTTAAGATAATTGGGAGCACGTAAAGTATTGTTTTAACTTCAATATATGCTATTTTTGGTGATATTGAAGAATGATTTAAAGTGATTTGAAATCAATAAGCAACACTTTATTTCTAAATTAAAAATTTTCTTTAACTTAAATCTATATAAATAAATTATGTAACTTATTTCCAAACAAATTTATATTTTATTTATATATTATAATTTTATTTTATTTTTAATTAATATGATATTTTTATAATATTTTTTTAATAAAATTTTTTAAATTTTAATATATAAATTATATTGATTGTGTTTATTTTGTAGAAAACATGTAAATTATATTAATTAATGTTTATAAATAGGTTAAAGATATTGTATTAATTAAAAATAAGATAAATATATAAATTTACGTATAAATTTCATTTTTTAAGTTGAATTTGTAAAAAGAATTAATTATCTTAATCTAGTAAAAATTATTATACCATTATATAGTAAATTTTGTTTAACTTAATTTAAGAGTTGATGATAGTAATTTATATAAAAAAAAAAAAGTCTATTTAAAATAGGTTTATGATATATCTTTTTACTATTTGTATATTTTAAATTGATTTGTAAATTGATGTGAAATTAAATTTTTTTTCACTAGCCGTGATGTTGCCCCCTATCAACTAGGTGTGATGCCTAACTTTATTTTATTCTCTTGATTGCAGGATCTTTAGTAGCAAAGGTTTCATTTAGTAAATGTTTCATTTAAGTAATAATATATTTACATTAATTTTTAATTTTTAATAGATATTTATGAGATTTTTTATTATTATATTATATGTTTTATAAATTTATCATTTTTCTTTTTAAATATAGAGGAAAATTTCGAGTATGACGAAACATTTTTCTTTCATTTATTATATGAATTTGAAAAGAAGGTTGCCATGGTGTAGATCTTGTACTTTGTCCTCAACAATCCCCAACATTCTCTAGATGCCCACTTTTGTCCATGCAAAGATTCTTCTTTCTTACTTTCTTTCTATGCCTCACTCAAAGGTCAAATATACCTACAATTTCTCATTAGATTATGGAAAATGATGGCTATTCTCCCTTCACTTTTCTTTTTCTTAATTACATATTTTACTATTTAACTATCATTTTTTACAATTTTTATTATATAAATTTATACATTTTACTCAATTATCTTTTATCTTAAAATCTTAAATTTATAATATTAGAAGTTAATTTTAAGTTTAAATATCAAGTAATTTAAATGGGTCTTATCTTTAAGTAATTTAGAATTTTCAATACAACTCCTTCACGTTGATGCCTGTTATTATTTCTAAGCGTTCTCATGTTGATATCTTGTCTTATTTTTAAATAATGTGGAATCTCTAACACTCTTACGATGTGGGATGTCCAACATCAGATCTTACCCTTCACGTCAATGTCTCATCAACACTAACGTGGAACTATATAATTATGGGTGATCCAATAACGGTCTAATAGGTCCAACAACTTTTTTAAAATAAATTCTGATACTATATTAGAAATCAATTTTAAGTTTGATTCAACCCCATAAGATGATGTTTACACTTACTTAATATACTCTAAATTAATTTTATTTTTAGATAATGTAGAATCTCTAACAAATAATTATATTCTATTTTAATAAATATTATTATAGAATTTATTTTTTTTTAATATTCTTTCATGAGAAAATTTTATTTTAATAAACATTTCATAATTAAAATTAAAAGATATGGTATAGTAGTAACTAAATACTAATATATATTATAATATGAATTTAGTATTTTTCTTTTGTCATGAAAAGAAGAGACTAATCCTAGTGGAGGTATTGTCTCTATTGTTAATCCGACAAGTTTTGGCATATAATAGAAATGGAAAAGGAATCTTTTGGTGCATAAATGAAACCTACAACGTGTGTGCATAGAATATCTGGTTAAGGATTTTTGAGTACATGGAACATCCCATAAGATATGAGTGCACAATATTTAACCACTCATGCATGCATAAATACTTTTAAACAAACATAGAATATAGAAAAATATTATATTTCTGAGGTCCATATAATGATACTAAGCCTATGCTTCGCAACTTGATCCTAGACTCTCCCCTCTATAAATATAATTCCAATATTTATTATATTCACTTTATTCTTCCATCAAATCTTTATGATGCTGCAACGATCGCATCATCTACTTAACTTTTTCAAAAATCAACAACTATGAACCCAACTTGTTTAGACATTCTCTCATACTTCAACATTTGAATTTCATTCATGTTTTGAACTTGGTTTCACTATGGTTTCAATGTGATTTATCTTGGATTATTTAGGGCATGTTTGAACGAATTACATTAACACTTTTAAAGAAAAAGATAAAATAAATTTTATTATAAATTAAAATTAATTTATATATAATTTTAATTTGTAAGAATATAACCACTTTAAACTTTTATATGTATGTTTATTTTAACATTAAAAAAAAGTGATATAAAACATTTTTTATTTGATTATATATATATATATATATATTAATTATATATTAGAAGGAATACGAAGAAACAACATATTATTATTATTATTTTTAAGTCTTCTATTTTAGGGATCTTTAAAACATATTTATTTATTTTATTTTATTTTTAATGTACATAAAATTTTTAATATCAAATGAGTTATAATGATTGAATGAAAATTACAGGTCAAAGAATGTTATGAGAAAATAAAAAGAGATGGTGGAAGATTTGCCTCATCATCACCTACATACATGTAGACCAGAATCTTAATCATGCAAAGTAAGATGCAGATTCCTCCACCATAGCATTGCTGCAACATTCCTCTCTATGCTCTCCTACATTCCAAGTAATTAGTAATTGGATTCAAAAGTAATTGTGTTGTTATTGATTTATTTTGAAGGTAAAATATATAAAACTATTAAAGGACTCAATAATAGTATAAGTTATTATTAATGACATTGCCTTTTTTTTAATTCACTTACAATAAAAATAAAAAAAAGTAATAAAAAAATAACTTATGATAATGTTAAAAAATATCAACATACATATATAATTTTTATACATAAATAATGTTTATAAGAGTTGATATTTGATTAAATCTGAGTAACATGTTATTAGATTTAAATTAAATGATTTGTTAATATATTATTATTTTTTCTATATAGTTTGAGAAATTTTAATTGTTAACGGGTTACGTTCGAGTTGAGAATGTCTCATCGACGTGAGAGAGGATATTAAAGAGATCTCACATTGACTAAAAATAAAACTTAACTATAATATATAAGTAATAAGTAAAATATAATTACAATATTTAATTTATCGTCAAAGTAAAATTTACTTAGTTTTAAGGCGAGTTGAGGTCTTACATTGAGTAAAAATGGAAAGGTTGAATAGCATATAAGTAAGAAAGACACACAAATCCTTAACCTTAAGGTCTTGGGTAAGAAGTGGAGTCGTATTCCCTTATATAGTTATGATTTACCTCCATTGATGAAATCTCCCAAGGTTACACCCCTCTCAGGATACCTAACAGTTAGGAATCAATTACCCACTTGTCATGAAACAAACTGTTTTTCACTGCCATTGCCAAGTGCTTTGCTCACCAGAATATTTCCTTCTTCCGAGGTACTTACAACACAATCTTGTGAGATGCTCCAAAATTCTTTCCTTTATTTTTCCTCTTCCAACATTCTTTCTTCATATGTCATTTCTTGTCACAATAAAAGCATTTGAAACTCTTCATACTTCGAGACTTCAATCTATCACAATTTTGACTCCCGCTAAATTCACGTTCCATCGATCGTGAACCAGACATGCACTATTATACTACCACAAGCAACCTGGTTCTAATAATGAAAAAGAAATTACAACTACACTCTCTAAATTTAAAAAGGAAACAATAACACTTTCTCTTGAAAAGAAATTAAAAACTATTAAGAAAATTTTAAAGAAAAAACTAATTTTCTTCACTTACTCCTTTTTCCATTTACTACAATAACAGAAAAGAAAAAGAACTAACTAAGACCAATTACAAAGAAAATACTATATTCCTTACATTAGAAGAAGAGTAAACACTCTCTTACGTGAAATTTTTTTTTACAATTAAATTTTATATTATAATTAAATTTTATATTTAATTAATGTGAAATTCTTTTATATAATAAAAAAAAAAATCCTGATTCTCCATTTTTTTAAGTATAGGATCAGAATTCTGGTATATATGTATATAGAGATGATGAGGTGAGAGATACGAAAACTTTGATTCCCTTAGGCTTCGATGTGTTTTGTCCTTCTTGAAAGCGAGAGGAAGAATATTAGATGCTCTTGAAATGCTGCTACGTACATGTACAGTGGTACCTTAGAAAATTTATCTTTATTATATATAAAAACTTTTTTTTAAAACAATTTATTTTTATTATTTTAAAATTAAGATTCCTATATTTAATGGGCTTCATTTATTATTTATGTACAGATTTGGAATAAAAACCTTTTGTTCAAAATTAATATTTTTGTAAATATAAACATCAAATTAATTAATTAATAAACATAAAAAATTAAAAAGCTGTTTACAAATAAGAAAATAGAAAAGTAGGAATTATAATATTAATCCATTAAAAAACAAACATATCGAATTCTGAAATATATTTTTCGTTGTCTTTTGAATTAACCAAAAGAAGATAAAAAGGGAATTTTTTTAATTTGGCAGACAAATCAAAACAAATATTTTTTTTTAATCATTTAATACATTCAAAATAAATGTATAACTTTTAAAAAAATAATTATTTTATTTTTAACAAAATTTGACAAATTTAATAACTAAAAAAAAAAAACTGATGATAAAGAAATAACTTATCAATTAAGAAGAAATATTATGTTGAGGTAAAATTTTATATTTTAGAATTATATATAGAAATTACATAAGTAACTTTCTATAAATATTCTATATCATAATTAAAAAAATTTATATCAATTAAATTAAATTACATTAAGTTAATATCATAATATAAAAAAAAAATTAATTTGTTATAAAATTTTGAAAACTCAATCGATGTGATTAACGGGTCAACAAGTTGATTGACCAAAAGTATGTGTGCTTTTATGGACCACAGCCCATTTGCTATTTGGCGTCCTGAAATCACGCTGCGTGTTTAAGGGTTCTTTCAAGCCCAAAAACATAAAATTATTTTTATTTGTAAATGTGGTGATAGCAATTATAATCAATAAATATTAAAGTTATTTAATATAAAAACTAAAATTCATTTTAACATATTTAATTTAATATTTTGAAAATAATATTTTCAATCATTTTCCTACATCTATTAACTATTTAAGATTTGAATAAAGTAAAATATTAAATGTTGAATATATTACTATTTAAACATTAATGTTTCTTCACCATTAGGATATTGGGTTTAATTGTTTTATATACGTATCAAATATTTAAGATTTAAGTAAAATTTTAAACATTAAAAAATATTTTTTTGTCTTTCTTTGCAGATGAAAAATATTTGTATTTAAAAAATAATTAGCATTTAAACAAATGTTCTTATTATCATTATTATTATTATTATTATTATTATTATTATTATTATTATTATTATTATTATTATTATTATTATTATTATTATTATTATTATTATTATTATTATTATTATTATTATTATTATTATTATTATTATTATTATTATTATTATTATTATTATTATTATTATTATTATTATTATTATTATTATTATTATTATTATTATTATTATTATTATTATTATTATTATTATTATTATTATTATTATTATTATTATTATTATTATTATTATTATTATTATTATTATTATTATTATTATTATTATTATTATTATTATTATTATTATTATTATTATTATTATTATTATTATTATTATTATTATTATTATTATTATTATTATTATTATTATTATTATTATTATTATTATTATTATTATTATTATTATTATTATTATTATTATTATTATTATTATTATTATTATTATTATTATTATTATTATATTATGTTAACTTATATGTTAATTTAAGTTATAGATACTAAATTTATTTATTCAAGTAAAGACTTTTAATATCAGAATTTAATTAGAAATAATATGCACAAGTTAAAAATAAAAATAGCAAAATGATAAGAAAGATTTTATATAAATTAACTTATGTAAAAACTAATTTTAATTTATAAAAAGAAAATTATAATTTTAAATTTTTTTTAAATAAATTTGTAAAGAAATTTGTCAAAATATATTTAATTAAAAAAATAATAAACAACAAACATTTGTGAATATATATGATAAGTGATAATAAATATATATATATATATATATATATATATATATATTCACAGATATATAGAAACTGACAAAGTTACAGTAATGTGATAATGTGGCGGAAGATTTGAAGAAGAGGAAAGTGATTCATTCATCACCCACCATACTCATAGAATAGTAATGCCCCACTCTTTGCTTCAAATTTGTCTTATTGCCATCATCTTTCTCTATCTATCTGTAATAATGCCCGTGAGTCCTTGTTCATTAGTCAGTCAATTGTGCCAAAATTTTCAAATTGGTGCAAATGTGAAACTGAAACCAAAGAATCTTCTTCTTTTTTTTTGTATGAACAGTGAAACTGAAGTTTTGTTCACACTCTCATGTCTTTGGCCATTGCACATACTTTTTTAGTCTTTATATTCTACATACAACTCAAAAGGAAGATACCAATCATGATGAGAAAAAAGAGACCACAACCGGATTTTCAGATATTTGTTTGCCTTTAAAAAATAATGGTCAAAATTAAAGAAATGTCATTGAAATTTAGTACAAATCATAAGCATCACAACAAATTGTTTTTCTAAGTAAATAGTAATTTATTGATCTGTTTATCCCTTTTTCATAAGTTATTTGAGTTGCACTTTTAACATCTTCAATATTCAATTATAACATATTATCTATCCTCTTGGTAACATGTGAAAAAAAAAATATCCTCAATTTGTTTTAGAAAAAGAATAGCAACATGCACCAAATGAACTCTGAATCTGCAAGAAATTAGCAATAATAATCAAGCTCCAAGACTCAAGACATTGGGGTCACCACCAAAACTTGTTTGCAGAATCATGGACCCTATATGCACGTTAACACATACTCTAGTACTATAATAATCATATTCATATAGGGCCTTACTATATTCCTTACTTTGCCTTCATCCTTCACCCCCATCACTGGGTTAGTACGGGCACAAAGAAGCCACACACAAATACACAACCACCCTCAAACCAGCACAGTCTCAGATCTTACCATGATATCTCAGTCATGTGTTACGATTGCAGCATCACTGTTATTTGTTATAGCACAAAGTGTTGTGGGAGTGAACTCACTTTTGCAAGCTGATAAGATAAGCACTTTGCCAGGGCAGCCACCGGTCAAATTCCAGCAATATGCTGGTTACATTACAGTGGATGAGAAGCAGAAGAGAGCTTTGTTTTACTACTTTGTTGAAGCAGAAGTGGAACCAGCTTCAAAGCCACTAGTTCTATGGTTAAATGGAGGTATATACTGTTATGTAAATGACAGAACTTCTGTTTTTGTCTTTTCTTCTGAAATCTTAACTGAACCCTTTAGATTCAGTAGAAGAAGCAATTAAGATGCTTTTTGGGTTTTGAAGGGCCTGGTTGTTCTTCTGTTGGAGCTGGAGCTTTTGTTGAGCATGGCCCTTTCAAACCAACTGAAAATGGTCTTCTGAAAAATGAATATAGTTGGAACAAAGGTAATCTAACAACTCAGCAAATCTTATATTTTTAGTTGGAATACGCTGAGTGACCTTTGAGGTTTAATCAAAATTGCTTACTGATTTGATTTTGTCCTTGTTGCAGAGGCAAATATGCTGTACTTGGAATCACCAGCTGGTGTTGGTTTCTCCTACTCTACCAATAAATCTTTCTATGACTATGTGAATGATGAAATAACAGGTTCTTCTCTTCTTCCATTTCATTTCGTGCAAACAGCATGTAAATAGTACTAAATGAGTCACACTTTAGCTACTAACAAGTTGAATTGAATTGCTTAAAAATTAACCATATTTATAATTTAGTTTGGAATCAAACTATGATGTCACATTTCTCAAAATCTGATGTGCGGTTCCACTTCCTTACAGCAAGGGACAATCTTGTTTTCCTACAGCGTTGGTTCACTAAATTCCCAGAGTTCAAAAACAATGATTTCTTTATGACAGGGGAGAGCTATGCAGGTATGAATATATGTCTATGTGGTAAATGAATAATGTTCCATTTTGTAGGTTCTGTGGGGTAATGCACACTAGTTTTCAGGTCACTATGTACCCCAACTTGCACAACTCATTGTTCAAACCAAGACCAAGTTCAATCTCAAGGGGATAGCAGTTGAGTACACACGAGATATTTTTCATAGTTGATACATAAGAAGCAGTTTTGTTAATTTCAACAGCACAACTTGTTTCTCATGTTCATATTTGCAGATAGGGAATCCTCTTCTGGAATTTAACACGGATTTCAACTCTAGAGCTGAGTTTTTCTGGTCCCATGGACTAATATCAGATTCAACTTACGAAATCTTCACTAAAGTATGCAACTATTCTCAAATTAGGAGACAACATCAAAGTGGGACACTTACCCCCATTTGTTCAGGAGTAAATAGGCAAGTGTCAACGGAAGTTAGTAGATATATTGATACATAGTGGTACATGCTTCATCCATTTTGTCCCCATCTTAATTGGTTTTTGCTTAAAAATTTAGACGAGTTTCTTCATAAAAATTTCTAAAAGAGAAAAAAAAGATGATTCCTTTATAAGTTAAAATTAGTTCATGTAAACAAAATTCTATAAATTAATTTATGTATAAGTTAATTTTAACTTATGAAAAAGTTACTTTTCTTTTCTCTCCTAATGTAATTATGGAGAAGTTTGTCCAAACATATTTGAGTTTATTGGTTTCATCTCTTCTGCAGCAAGAGGGAGGAAAGGTAGATGTTTGTGTGGAAGATGAAACTATCACATATTTGAATAGGAAAGACGTGCAGGAAGCTCTCCATGCAAAGCTGGTAGGGATCACATCATGGTCAACTTGCACAGAGTAAGTTTTGTTGCCTAAAAGATGGCATAGAACTAATCACAATCCAAAAGTCTTTCAAGAAGTGTTTGGTTAGAACAGTACCAAATATAACATGTAGATTCTACTTTTAAAGAGAAAACAAGAGAATGTTAAAATGGACATTATATTTTGATACATGCAGAAAGACCACTATAAACGCAACAGATGACAGTATATTTTTAGACCTGTAAGGGAGGAAAAAGGATACCATGAAAGAAAGGTATTAGAGGAAACTGTTAAGATATCTAATGGAGATTGGTAAATAATATCTCCAAGAATTTAGTCTTTAACTGAATCCAATAATGACGTATGAAATAAAAGCTTGAAGTTGTTGAGTTACATTTCATTTCATAACATGGAACTAAAAATTTGAGCATTCTAATTTCACTAAAAACAGTGTAATGAAAAAGAGAGGGACGAAACAGAAGTTCCACCCTATTTCATCTAGCACCAAACTTTCAAGATCAGGATGCTTGTTAATACAATACAATAAATGTTCTACTTTTCTGTGAGACTTGTATGAATAGCTACTAATGTTTTTCCTTTTTACAGTACTCTTAAATATGACTTGCAGAATCTAGAGATTCCAACTATTTCTATTCTAGGTACCCTTGCAAAGTCTGGTATCAGGGTTCTGGTATACAGGTAAATGATTTTTTTGTTTCTTTCTATGGCCAACATCTTAGTGCTTGTTTGGTTTAGCATATAGAGTCTTGAATCTATATTTTGGATGTGAAACTTTGAAATTATTTAGACTAACTTAAGCTTAGATATGAATCATGATCTACTTTTGATGAATCCGACACCAAACCAAACATGCACTTGATTATTTCTATGCATTACATTCCTATCACAATTATTCAAAAAAAGAAACATTTTTTAAGCAAGTAAAGGAAAGCAAACTCTTCTCTTACTGCAGTGGAGATCAAGATTCAGTCATCCCATTAATTGGGACAAGATCCCTGGTGAATGGATTGGCCAAGGACTTTGGACTTAACACAACGGTGTCCTATAGAACCTGGTTTGAGGGAAGACAGGTTAAGACTTGGAAATTAAGACCCTGAAAAGTTTCCCTACATTTTAATGCCTTCCCATTCAACTCAAACCATTTCTGATAATTTTCAGGTGGCTGGTTGGACACAAGTATATGGAGACATCTTATCATTTGCCACCATAAGAGGAGCTGCTCATGAAGCTCCATTTTCCCAACCAGCGAGATCACTGGTGCTACTAAAAGCATTTCTGGAAGGAAAGCCACTTCCAGAAGCACTCTCTCAAATATAAAAAACTAGATAACAGAGGTGTTCCTAGCACAATAAGAAAGCCATTCAAAACGCTCACATAAACTGATAATTCCTAATGGATCACCTTTCAATCGTTATCAACATTCCTTTTATCTTTCTGCATTATTTTCCTTTTAGAGTGAATATTACATTACTGGTATTGACATCATATAGTCCAACAAAAATGTACCTACTATTTTCATTGGTTCTGTACCTCTAAACATTAATTGTGATTTGAATGTCAACCTTGTTAAACATGGATGTATCTCAACCAATTTCGTTCATGTCATTGCCCAAATAAGTGAAAAACAGAAAAAACAAGTACACACCATAAAACCAACACTTTTACAAAATAGAGGAATGCTGGCAACAAATTTTTGTCTCACTTCTTATTTAATATGTTCTATCCATGATTATGAATTTCTAATAATTTTGATTAATAATAAAAAGTGCTTAAAAAATATGATTTGGGATTCAGTAATTCATTGCTTGCAACACCAAAGGAGATAAACAGTTTAACATTCTACGAAGGGAAGGCATTAACTGGGCATATAGAAGAAAACAGTGTAATGCAGCTTGTCTAATTTCTTTCTACAACAGATAACAAAAAAAGTCATGCAAAAACTTTTCAAGTATAAACACAATATCAAAATACTTTTGTTAGCTGTTCATGAACGATAACACAATTAGGACCAATTTGATTAAATTTAAAGTAATCACTTGTATAAGAAATAGATGAAATTTGCTTACTAATATAAACAGCTTATTTTTAAAATAAGTAAATTAACAAACACATAAAAAAATAAAAATTTTCTTATTTTATTAAATAAAAATCAATTTTATCTAACTTCAAAACTAGCAAAAAGACAATTTAATATATATATATATATATATATATACACATTAAATTCGAACATTGCCTAAAATCTAATTTCTAGTCAAACAAAATAACTTCCTATGTTTTTGACAGAAAGGAAATGTCATTCTTCATTGTGAGAGAAAAAATGAAAGTAAAAGTGAATTCCTCAACAACGTCGTACATTCGTATCAAAATTATAACACAGAACTGCTAGAAAGCAGCATAATGCCTAACATATGGGAATCCACCAAATAGTTGAAGATCACAAGAACATCAATCGTGCAGTGTCCCCAGAATATCTTCATCTCGAAATATATGATACCTACAACAACAAAATTGAAGAGATATGTTACTAACCAGATCTATTTTCTTATTACTGAAATTATCACAAATTTACACATGAAGCTAACTTCCATATTACCGAAATATTTCTTAGAATTTAGATTTAAAATTAATTTAATCTTATAAAACCAGCTTATAAAATCATAACACTAACTGATCTAGAATATTCAATAAATATTTTTCACTAAGGACTATCAATCTCAAGCATATAGTTCATAGATTGAAGGTATATGGACAAAAGTCCAATGACAAATGGTTCAAAATCCAGCAATTGTTAAGATAAGCTGATCATTAAAATATAAAATTAAACTTAACTCAATCTTATAAAATTAACCTGTTATCTTATTAGAAAGAATAAGGGATTCTCTCCCCTGAATACAATGCTTAACTTGCAGAAATTCGAGGCTCTGCAATTCTCTCACAATTGACAAGATAAAATCCTTCTCAACCCCTTGTATTTCTTAGATAAACATAACTAACTACTAATGGGGGGTTACCTAACACATATCAGCACAGGAGACAGAGCTAGGAGAAATGAAACAAACTGATCAAGAAAAATATACAAAACATAATCCAGACAATAGTTACATCTGGTTCTCTCCAATCACTTCCTTCATTCAATAATTTCCAAGTTCCTACCTTTTTCCATTTTTCTTCCCCTCCTCATATAGACAAATGTGTCCCTTGCATCCCACAATACTCTGTTGTCATGTTTGAAGCAGGTTGTTCCATGAAGTCATGCCACCTTACCTATATATCACTCCAATCCCCTACCACTCCCCCTTTATTCTAAAATACACCCCAGCCATTGTAGGGTACCTAAAAAAAGAACTTGCAAGTCTTCAACTATAATAACTACTACAATTTTATGTCAGATTACACTTAAGAACCATTAACAAACAATCTCTGATTATATTTGCTTTATAAAATATATATGAAATTTATAGCCAATCTAAGATTTGGGTTTTTTTGCACATATAAATGAAAGGGTATTCGAAACATGTACTTACTCTTTCTCATCAAGCTTCACCTCAGTTCCTCCATATTCAGGTAAAAGTACAGTGTCACCTTCCTTTACAGCTACAGGAATTAGCTTCCCTTCCTTATCATGAATTCCAGGACCAACAGCAATAACTTTTCCAGCATTCAACTGAAGCATAATTGTAAATAAATTACCAGCTCATCACATTACATCAAGAAAGCAAGAATGTAACACAAATTTTTGTTTCAATAGTAAATTCTACGTGTAAAGAAAATGTAACATACTTTATGCCGTAAATTTGAACCAGAAAATCAAGGTCTTACAGTGTTCAATCAAACCATAATTTCCCATAGCTTGATAGACAACAATAAAATAAGTATGCATTTTTTCTGGGTGGTTACCATTTATAATAATAAATACAAGATTTAAATGTAGGCCTTCAAGCCCAAACCAAAACATACACTAATTTTTTTATTATGTTAAAATTAAAATTTGTATGGTTGTAAAGTGTTTATTCTAGAAGAATGGAAACGAAACAATTAAATAGCCAAACAGAGTACATGCATTGAAATAAAGGTGGAATAATCAAATAGAATAAGCTCACAAGTGTTCTTCCAAATTTCTTTCACTTGAAAATTTAAGCTCGCGTGACCTTTTCAATTACTTTCTTCTTCATGAGAATTGGAGAAAATGTAAAATCATATTAGTCATTGAAACTTATCAGTGATAAGAATTACACAGATTCGTTCATGTATAGTACAATACAAGTTCATTTAAAATTCATCTTGATATAAGAATCAATAGATAGCCAAAATGTATCTTACTGATAACTACTATCCTTAGCTACACAACATACAATTGCACAATCAATCACCTTATCAATAACATCCAAAATCAATTTTAATAATCAATTAATATTTGTCTAATAGTTTCATTTCATCGTAGGCAACATATGACAGGAATCCAGTTCCACTGTCATGGTCAATAAGAACAACAAGCTAAACTTTAACACATTTCTGATGGGAACTAAAACAACTATAGATTACTAAAACCATTCCTTTATTAAGTCCCTTTAACATAGTTAAGCAAAGGGATTGATGTAATTGCTAAACTGGTTCCAATCCAAATTAATCCACAACATAAAACAATCAAAGGCATGAAACCAAAGAGTATAATCCATATTAATTGTGAATAATAACATTGTAAACGAAACAATGAAATGAAGCAAGATGAAATTTTGAGAGTAAAAACGAAAGCCAAGAAGCAGGAAATGAAATGGGTGTGAATCAATCAGGAGATTGAGCACCTTAGAGGACGATTCAGGTAACAAAATCCCAGTGTTGGTTTTTGAAGGAGGGATGATTTTCTCAACCAAAACACGGTTGAACAGAGGAATCAAGCGCTTCGCCATTTAAAAAACACAGAGGAAAGTAAGCTCTGCAGAGAACTTGGAGGTTTATTGGATTTTTGGCTTTTCACTTGGTAGGGTTCTAGAAGCAAAAGGAGCTTCAAGAATATTTGAAGAACGTAGTCCAACTTAATGTCTGAACATCACCTTCACATGGCAAATAACATAAAAAAAAGTTGCTTAATTGTGGTTAATTCCACAATTGATAATTTGCATGAAATTTAACCAATTATTAAAATTGAATTGGTTTGTACCTTTTGGATTAGAAAAAAAAAAGTTGAGAATTTGGGAAATGAATCAAACAATTGAAAGAATGATTATGTAAAAAAAAAAAATCATGTTAGTCATATTTATACACATGAGACCTCTTCATTTTGATAAAGATAATAATGTCCGTGATATTGGGACCACAACTTTTGACAGTATTCAGGATAAGAGATGGTTTGTGGTTATTTAAGAAATGTGTTTTATATGTTTTTTATTATATTATATTTATTATTATTGTATATTATGATTTATGATATTTTTAAGTAAAATTTAAATTCTATATATTTATGTGTATTTTCTTTTTATTATGACAATTTTGCAATGTTAATCTTCCAAACACATAAGCTATAAATCTCAACAAATTTTAATTAATAGAAAACTAAGATAGTGTATTTAAAATATATCATATCTCACATAGTTAAAAGTATTGAGTCTAAAATTACATATTTAAAATATATAATTGAAATCTGTTTATATAAAATAGACTTCCAATATTAATAAAATAACTAAAATATATTGATAGTTATATCTAACCATGTATACTGTTATATAAATAAATTTTTTATAATAATTACTTTGCAATAATTTTTAAGTAATTGATAAGTATAAAAACCTTATACATAGTGTTATAAATTATAAATCTTTAAAAAAATGTTAAAATTAAAAATATATAAATATTATTATTTAGTAAATAAATCTAAATCTATTGTGGCTAATGTCATAACTTAATTATAGTTATTTACAACTTATTTATTAAGTTTTACTATAAAAACATTAAAATAAACTTATGTTAAAATTTGTTATCAAATAAATATTTAATTAAATTATTTAGCTGAACTCACCATAATGTAAATCTAATGAATATATGTCTCTAGATTTGTTAAAAAAAGCTGTTTTTAGTTAATCCCAATATAAACATTTTCTATTAGATTGTACCGTGGTCACATGCATGCGGTTCTGTTTGATCGTTCCTTCATCAATCTATGTAATCTTCAAATGAATAAGAGAATTCTTAAACACAGGATTTATGCGTAATAAATCAAACTCTTCCTGTTACAGTCAGGCTATTATAAAATTATATTTTCCTGCAGTGCTGGGGAAAATTCTCAGGTTTTATCTTTTTAATTGACTAATATCGTAATGTAATTTAAAGATCTGATCACGTGTATTAGAATCTGACTGATCATATGTATTAAATCCAGAAATCCAGAAAGTAAAAAAAAACATACGAATTGATGCAGGAAGCCTTTACCCACAAAGAAGTTACGGACACATCATTATAACTTCAATCAATATCATGATTACATAATTCAAAGTTAGACTTCCAGAAAATTTGTAAAGTAAGATCAAGGTGGTAGCCATTATACATAATGTCCATATACATAGACTTCAGAACTCCATACATTTAATTTGAAGATATGTGATGGAATAGTTCATATTGGGTTAGTGAACAATGTACACATAATTTATATAGAAGAATAAATTGGCACACCTGGTAAGGTGGCTCCAAAATCAACAATAAAGTTGTTGCCTGAGACATACTCTGAAGAATCATGAATAAGATAACGAGCTAGAGATGTTAATGCTGGATCCGAAGTACCTAATCTTCTCAAAGGCATTATTTTCCTGACCACATCATCCAGCCATTTTTTTTGCAGTAAATTTTCAGTGATTTCAGATTTGAAAATTCCAGGGGATATTGAATTTACTCTAATTTTGTGCACTCCCAATTCCATGGCCATGACCTGTCAAATATTGTTACACTAGTTAATGATATCAATAAGCTGTTTATTCAATATGAACACAATTAGTAAAATGTTTACCAGCTTCCAATTTATGCATGACTCCGTCTAAATAACTTGTTGAATTTGAGTATAGCAATTTAGAGCAAAATGCTATAAGAACCATATATCGGATTGTGAGAATAGAAAAATAGTTTAGACGTAATGGGAAGGTTTATTACGCACCTGTCTCACTGGAACATTAAGAGCAACAATAAGAAGTTTGATTTCAGGGTCTTAATTATATAAGAAAAGATTCAGTAGTTATTTCTACACCACTAATTTTTCTGATTATCCCCTTTCTCTGTACAATGTACAATTCTGTTTAAATTTGGGACCCCTCCATCTCATGTACTGTCTTTCTACTTCTATTTCCTCACCCTGTTCTCCAACATTCAAAAAACACATTCAACCCATTCTCTCTCTCCCAAGTGTTTTTCCTTTTATGACAAACTTTCCAGCAACCTTCCGGCAACTTTCATTACCTTTCTGGTCATTTTCCAGCACCTGCCAAAGATCCACAACTACCATCAACTTTCCAGTGACTCAAAGCAGTTGTTGACTTTTCTAGACACTTTCCAATGAACTCTAGCAATTTCCAGCTGCGTCACTTGTGTCAATTTCCAGCAGCTTCCATTTCCAGTTGTGTCAATTTCTAGCTGAGTTATGTCAATCTCGAGTCGCTGTTAATGATTGGTCTAACCATGCCCTATGTTGCCTTTTCGACTGCTTTTAGTGGATACAGCATTATTTAAAAAGGGGAAATGGTATTTGTAAAAAGCTTAAAACTTTGTAAGCTTTCACTTGAGGGGGAGTGTCAGAAATAGTATTAGTTAATGCACTTGGGAATAGTATTCTCGTGTATATCACATGATAAACTACATTGAGTACTCATGAGTATTAGTGTCTAGGAAGTTCCATGCAACTAATAATATCCTAGAAAATAGTCTCCACTAATTCCATAAGAAAAGACTCTACGAATAATATGTTGAGACTTCCACCAAATATTATTCTACTGAATGAAAAAAAGAGTTTTTTATTCTCTAACTTCCCTCTTTCACCATACTCTTCCCTGCTACATCCACAATAAAGACTATTGGATCCGAAACATTTGATAATATCAAGCAGTATTGTCTAAGATATTGGTGACAGGAATTTGGTATTGGTGGTGTATTCAAATTCCTAACTAACATCAATGCAATCTCTAGGTTGGGCAATCTAGTTTACATATCTAGTTGTTCATATAAGCATGACCTTTAAAAGCCTTTATATTTCTCCTATAATAGACTAATCAAGGCATGGTGACCTTGCATTTTTCAGACATTCCTTTGTGTTTTCTGGACTACTGTTAGCTGATCTATTTGTATGAAGCAACATGAGCATCAAGAAAATCATTTTAGGATGTAGATTTATCAATGTGTTAGACACAAACCTTAACCTATTCCAGTATTCACTCATTTGTTGTGAGAATTTCACGTTGTCATAGGACAAGTTTTGACAATATCAATATTGTTGACCCTTTTCCATGGTTCCCTCTTCTCAATGGAGCCTAAACTCTACCTTAATCATATTGATGATGTCCATATGGGCTTGCTACCTAGCTCAAAACAAAAAGAAAAATCAATTTTCACCAAATATCTTATTGATTTTCATGGTGTCGGATTTTGTAATTACTCCCAAAACACCTTCTCTTTTGCTGTAGTTTTGTCAACAAACAGTGATTGAATGTCTGCAAGAGTCATTCACCTGCTTGATAACTTCAGTGTTTTCCATAAGTATCAATTAATACCAGCATTTGAGTCCTAAGAATTTAAAAATTGTCAATAAGATTCAACATTACTAAAAAGTGGCCATAGCAGCACCATGGCAAAGGCTGGTGGAAATCCCAATTTTAAACTTGAAAGTCTACATAAACTTGATTCAGATTTGATTCGTAAACACATCAGAGTTTACTTAATATAAAAAATCTATTAATGACATAATATATGCATAACTTAAATTTATCTTGATTGATGGGATCTTCCTTAATCACACAACTTTGTACTGATAGTATATCACAACAAAAATTTCCTAAAAATGAATTTTCCAAATTTCCTATTTCTTGAAACAAATTTTCCTAAATATTACATGGTTTCCCACAGAATTGGTAGACATGTGATTACAAGATTTGCTACTTACTTTCTATCATTACAAAGGCTCCTTCAAGGGAAAGGAAATTTGAAAAAGATGTTCACTTATTATCAATGGAACAAAAAAGTTATCTAAGGACTCTAAGGGAAGGGAAGCTACCAAGTTTATCCTTATGCCTTCATTTTGGAATCATATGATTTTTATTCTCAATGTCATGGTTCCTTTTGTTTGAGTAGTTTGCCTTGTTGATGGGTAAACAAAAGAAACTATGGGTTATATCTATAAAGCAATGGAGAAGGCCAAAAAAGAAATTATGAAATCTATCTATAACAATATAACAATGAAAGTAAGTACATATCTGAGTTTAAAATAATGGATAATAGATGAACATGTTAGCTTCATTTACCATGCATGCAGCTGGTCAATTTTAAAACCCAAAGTTTTTTATGCTAATACTGATGGGTTGTATGATTGCATCAAGAGGTTAGTACCCACTAGAGATGTGAAACATAAAATCACGATTGTGTAAGCTTGACATGTAGTGCATCGGTATCAGAGCAAATCGGGGTGTATTTGAGCAAGTAATAATCAGAATTCATTACTTATTTCACTATTATTTTCTTGGAGGAAGAAACTAATTAAACCTTTTCTTATTGATAATGCATATTCATTCTAAAGAGACAGGGCAAGAGCATAAAAAAACTGCACGATTTGGTTTACATCATGTATAACCTACTACTCAAACATTTAGAGATGAAATTGACCCTACTGTACTCAATGACATTGATTAGTGCAGCCAGAAGTTAGTAGGACAGGTGGATTTTCAGTCCTCCACTTATTTCTATAACTTCGTCACTACTTCAATTTGAATACTGGTGCTAAATTGGTTAGTTTGCCTATTCTAAAAAAAACCATATATGCTCTCTGTTGTGATAGAACGTGCTGTAGACCCAAACTAACTTCTACTTTACCTTTTATCTTAATATTGGCAGTTTTTCCACTTATTTCTACAATTTCATCACTATTTCAAATTGAATACGGGTGCTAGCTTTACTCAAAAAAAACATGCAGATTACAATTAGCTGGTAAGTGGTATTATTGGTCAGCTAAACTCAGGGCATTGATTTTGTAGTGTGCATAGAATATTTCCCACGCTCCATTGGATAATAAGCCTATTCTAATAAAAACTACTATTACATGCTCTCTGTTGTGATAGAACGTACTGTTGACCCAAACTAACTTCTGCTTCACCTTTTATCTTAATATTGGCAATTTTTCATTTATATATAACCCTGATAAGTCAGATAAATCAAATTCTGTAATTGTATATTTAGGAATGAGTCCAAGCAAAAATCTATGGGAAAAGGAAAGGGTCAAAGTTGTAACAGGTTATTAGTTGGATAGGAGTGTTAGTTGGTTCTGTTTTTTTATTTACTGTAATTCCTTTAGTTTGATAGGCAAATTCCAGTGTAAAAAGGAGAATTGTATACCTTGGTTATTGGGTGATTCTTGTCTTTCTATCAGCAATAAAGAAACATATTAAGTATTTCTTTTCCTTGTTGGGTGTTAATTTTTCATAGCAGGAACTATTATCCTTATATCAGAAAAAATAACCTAACAGTATATCACAACACAGAAAACAAGTTTCATAATCTTCATTCATTTACTTTTTGCTATAATGCAATGATCAAATAAAATTACTAAGAAATCAAAAGAAAAAACCAGAGAGAATTAAAAAAGGTGGTTAGATTTTAAGAACAATCATGTCAAATAATATTACCTTGGTCAGCATATTTACTCCAGCCTTGGAAGACGCATAGGCAACAGCTCCAGGCAATTGCCCCCGATTTAAACCAGCAACTGAAGAAATATTAATAATTGATCCCTTAATCTGGGCATCACACATGCGTTTGCATACATATTTTGACACCAACCAACAACCGGTAAGGTTAGTCTTGAAGACATGATCCCATTCCTCCTCAGACAATTTCAAGGGTGATTTAACACTTCCTACACAAAATAAACAGTGGAAACGCCACTACAACTTTTAGGAAGCAATCAATTGGTTCAAATGTGTTCAAACACTTCAGATATGCCCTCAATGTAAGAAATAAACAAATAATGTCTTCTTTATTTAGTATCAGCCACTCTATAATATTCAACATTTTTGGTGTTAATCATTGTCTTACATAGTCCCAGTTAACATGACTAGAATGTCAGGATCTAAAACAAAACAAAAATGGTACATTAGACTGACTAAACTGAAAATGAGATCCAAACAAAAATATAAGATGACATTTCATCTCAACGGAATTGAATCCTTTTAAGTAAGGTCTCAAAAACTGACTATTAAGATTTCTCAACAGAAATTAACCATCCACAAATCAGACACAAATGTAATTAACCCAGAAAAATAACAATGGAGACTAAATTACATACTGTTAGGTATCTACACCATCCACCAACGACTCACCAATGTCCTTAAGGCTCTACATTAGTCCTTAAAGGTTTCAACTTACACTTTAACTCTAAAATATAGGGTATGCAAAAAATTTTAAAAACTAATATAGCATATAATGTGGTAACTAAAACTAAATTTAACCCGAACAAAAATAAAGGTAGAAAATTTCGAAGCGGAATTAACTTACCTCTGACACCAGCGTTGTTAATCAGGGAATCAATGCGGCCAAAGGCGTCCCAGGCCTTCTGCACGGCCTTGTCGATGGTGGGGCCATCGGCGGAGACATCGAGCTCCACGGCCACTGCGCGGAGGTTTCCGGCGGGCGAGGGCCACATGCGGTTGATTTCGTTGCAGAGGGAAGTGAGGCGATCGAGGCGGCGAGCTGCTGCGACGACAAAGGAGCCAGCTTTAGCGAGGTCGATGCAGAATTCTCGTCCGATTCCGGCAGAAGCACCCGTGACTAGAACGACCTTGTCTTCTAGCTTGTGCCATGGCTCCAGCACTTGCTCTGCTCCTATCGAATTCATTTGTTTATGCCTTCAATTCGGTGTTTGACTGAGTAATCGGAAGCAATTTGTTCTTTTTCGATGAAAACTCCTCCTCCTTTCTTTTATATATTTGTTTTTATGTTTTCATTTTTGTTGAACCAACATATATAATCTATAGTTTTCTTCTTCCTTTAATCTTTGTAGAAATGATTATATTTAATGAATATGTGATTCTACAATATCAAATTCATAAATTTTTTTATGTAGTTGTTATATTTCCCTTTTTCTCAATAAATGGTTATTGATTTGTTCTTGTTTGTTTCTTCTATGTTTAATGTTTCTTGTTCTTCTTTCTTTCCCAATAAATGCCACTAACTTTGAGAAGATAAGAAGAGTGTTTTATTATATCAAAAGGTAAAATTGGTGAAATATATTAAATGGGACTTTGAATTGCATGATGACTTCAAGTTCTAAATAATGATTATGGAAAATTTCATAAGTAACCTTTGACACCCTTCAATGGCTAGGTTTTGAAGATAAACATATATATATTCCAAATAAGAACATTCCAAAATTCATATGTGGGAAGCAAACACACTATTCTCTGCTCTTTTTTTTTTCTTGTAAAAGTTTATCTCTTGGATATAGTTGAGAGAACCCAGATTAGAACTTTGTTTCATGTTTGTGTATAAGATATTGTAAATAGTCTTAGCAACCTTAAACCCTGTGAAAGAATAATTGATATATTATTTGAAAAAACAATTGCAAGAATGTTTGGGTTAACAATTATCATAATAAAACTTGGTAGTTTGCAAAGAACTGGACAGAGTCAGAGTTGTTAGAGACAGAATAGTGTGAAAATATGTTTTGATTTCAGAATGTTTTTAAATGCAAGTTTTTTAGACGAAACTTTGAAACAGATAGTTGCAAATTAGTTTCTATTATTATTA
This sequence comes from Macrotyloma uniflorum, assembly GCA_016859785.1. Lineage (NCBI taxonomy): Eukaryota > Viridiplantae > Streptophyta > Magnoliopsida > Fabales > Fabaceae > Macrotyloma > Macrotyloma uniflorum. The sequence continues at coordinate 2,931,314 of BDMB01000012.1, read as the reverse complement.
TTTATTATTATTATTATTTATATTATTATTGATTCCTAATTTGTAAATAACTACTTTTGTGAGTGTGTACTTTTTTTTTTAAGAAAGGGATTAGCCATCTAATTTGAAAGTGTTAGACAATCATTATCGAATGTAAATGATTTGTTTTTTCATATAAAAATGTAATGAATTTTTTCCCTTATGCTTTTCGATGTTTGAACTTTTTTTTTAATGTTGATATAAATATTACCTTTTATAATTGATCGTGCCTATTTCATTATTTTTTTGTGTTATTATAATAATAATATCATCGACTTATTTTGTTTTTTCATAAACTAAAATTGGTTTATATACGTAAAATTTGTTGTATATAAATTATTTAAATTGTACTTGTATCTTTTGTCCATGTTAATTTTAATGTTATAGTCAATTTATTTTATTTTTCTCTTATTTACTCAAACCATCTTTTATCTTTTTTTTTAGAGCACAATGAACACATTTCAAAAGTGTTTATTCAAATTAAAGGTAACAAAGGTGATAATAAAAGAAAAATAATCTTAATAAAAAAAATGATGAAACTTTTAAAAGGTTAATAGATCAAATTATACTTTACAAAAAAAAATAGAATAAAACTTTAAATAAGTTTTTGTTTGATAAAAGATCACACTTTAAGTCTATTAACTTTAATTAAAGCAATACTTATATTTAATGTTAAAGGTGTTAGGTGGTAAATCTAACCTAACAAATCTGATCGTCTAATTGAAAAAGTTGTGATTAGATTTTTTTTTTTTCTCTGGTATGATCTTATATCGAAATAAAGGTTAACAGTTTGTTTAAAAAAATAAAACAATAAATAAAAAACGTATATATATATATATTAATTTAAAATTATATTAATAAAAATAATTATTTAATGTATAAATTATATTTAATAAAAAAATATTTTATTATTATTTTTTAAAATGAAGTGCCTATAAGTTAAGATATATTTGTCTTTATGTGAATCGATGAGAGAAAATTCATATTGAAATTTGTATTTAGTATGAACAGCAACATTTGAAGTCTCTGAGACCAACATCAATGTCGTTATCTTCTGTGGGAACTTTAGAGTCTCTTGGAGTAGTTTGGTAGTCCCTAAGTCTAGGAACCATGGAATAGTGGCTCACCTTATTTTGGGAAATGGTTTTCAAATTGAAATATTTTTCAGAAAAAGTATATGAAAGGGACGTAGATATAATAATTAAGGCTAATGTGTTCAACAATGGCTTTTATTTTTTTATTCTGGTGATGCCAACCTTTATTAGGACAAGTTTGAAGTGGTTGGGAGAAGATATTAATAATGAATTTTAAGTTTAATTTATTTTTATATATTTATTTATATGTGGGTGAGCTAATCCTAGGTTTTCATTTGGCGAGAATAGTTAATTGATTTGGCAAGCCATGAGATTCTTGAGACTGAATGGGTAGGCGTAGGAAGTAAAACAGTGAGAGAAAGTTATGGGCATAGAAAACTTTCACGTGGAAGAAGAAAATAAAGAAACCAGACTCAACATACTTTTTTTAGTCTGTAACGAAACACCCAAGAAAATGAATCAGAATTCATTTACTGTCACCTCTCTTAATCATTACAAGTCCATTTAGAATCCACCTTTTTTTTTACTTATAAATATTGACTATTAACATATTAATTTTTGGTCAGTGGAAGACTGAGAACTTATTACTTACCTCTGTTACTATATTGATACCATTAGGAAAAACAACTCGAATGTTTATATATATATATATATATATATATATATTATATATATATATATATATATATGTAAAATAATGCCTCTCAAGTGAGTAATAGATGTGTAGAATTAAGCATTGATTACAGTGCAATATTTTCGTTGAGCTTATGTGGTAAAATTATTGTTTAAATGGAATCTCTATAATCTTAGTTTATATGGAGGAATAAATAGGGAGACCAGGTAAGGTGGCTCCAGCGTCCACAATAAAGTTGTTGCCAGATACGTATTCAGAAGAGTCATGAATTAAATAACGAGCTAACGATGTTAATGCTGGATCAGAAGTACCCAATCTTCTCAAAGGTACTGTTTTCACGGCCACATTATTCAACCAATCTTTTTCCATTAGTTTTTCAGTGATTTCAGATTTGAAAAGTCCCGGTGATATGGAATTCACTCTGATTTTGTGTACCCCCAGTTCCAATGCCATCACCTGTCAAACAAAATTTTACAAAATGTTTCAGAATAAATTAATGTGCCTCTGTTTAATCATTCTGAACAATATCAGTGAACCCTGACAAATATGTAATTTTATAGAACCATATAAAATTATACCAGAAAACCATAAGTCAAGCATTTAATTTATAATAATCCTTCTACCAGACATCTAAGAACCCAATAAAAAATTAGAGACATTCCTATGCAAGTTTTAATATCATTGATTTACAGGTGAGCTTATTTTATTTTCTTCTTTCATGTTCTTACCTTAACATGTGACTTTGTATTAAACAATGGAATTAACAAATCATAAAATTTGTTTACATGCAGTTAGGAAGATTTCAAGATGAACTTAGTAGAATAAGAGTATCTTTTTCTTAAAAAATCTTCTTCATAAATATTTTTCTCTTAACTAAAATTAACTTATAAAAATTCTTTCATATAACTTCTTGAAATTTATATTTTTAACAGTGATGGCATAAGGAAACAAATCAACGACAGTGACAAAAACCTCAAAAGTGAAGATATTAAGAAATTCAATGTGGAGAAGAAGAGATTTTCAAAGAGAGAGAATTCAAAAAAAGGTTGTCTAGCTTTTGTTGATAGCTTTAATTAAGAAAAACCAAATGGCACATAATTAGTTTACCCTTGTGAGCACATTAACGCCTGCTTTAGAAGCTGAATATGCAGCTCCACCAGGCAATTGACCACGATTCAAACCAGCAATTGATGCAATGTTGATGATTGATCCTTTCCTTTGTGCATCACTCATGCGTTTACAAACTGATTTTGACACCAACCACAACCCACTGAGATTAGTTCTGATTGATTGGTTCCATTCCTCCTCAGACAATTCCAAAGGTGTCTGCACAGTTCCTTCACGCCACAGGAATCATGAAACACCACAACGATCACAATCAGTGATTATCATCAAGAACACAAAATCCTAAAACTTAGATTTCTGGATCTTTCAATTTCCTCATCACATACCAAAAGCAATGATATTTTTGTTCAGAACACTTGCAAATGTTCGAAATGGCATAAATTTCTTGTAATCATTGTGCACAGTAACCATATTTACACTTGTCGCGTATGTCTATTAATGGGGAGACATTTCAAGTTCCCCAACAATATAATTGTTAGCTTTTCCTTTAAATTTACCCACTTTATTCCTCCTTTAGACCCACTTTTTCAAATCACTAACAACAAATCATCAACCATTATCAATGAAATCAAATTACAACTTGTTCACCAATTTTAATCTCTCACATTTAAGCTTCAAACATGCAATTATCGTATATAAATAGTCGTTAAAATATGCTATCAGTCTCTCAAATACTAAAAAATCCTTCAAATTAGTTTTTCGATTTCAATGAAATATTATTAACACTTCATATAAACTACTTATGTAGTTCGATTATTCTCAGGATTATGACTTAATCACAAATCTATTCAGTTAACAGAACACGAATTAATTCTTCAAAAACGACGTCGATTTTTCTCGAATTTCGAATTCAACGAACCCTGAAATATTATTAATGGCGGGATTCAAACATTTCAATTACCTCTAACACCAGCGTTGTTGATCAGCGCATCAATGTGGCCAAACGCGTCCCACGCCTTCTGCACGTATCTGTCGACGGCGGGACCATCGGCGGAGACGTCGAGCTCCACAGCGACGGCGCGGGGGCTCCGGCCACCGTCGGGGAGCGTGGCCGGAAGCGCCATCCGGTTGATTTGGTCGCAGAGGGACTCGAGGCGGTCGACACGGCGAGCGGCGAGGATGACGCGGCAGCCGGCGCGGGCGAGGTCGAGACAGAAGTCGGTGCCGAGGCCGGACGAAGCGCCGGTGACCATGACGACTTTTCCGGCGAGAGTGTGCCAGGGAAGAAGGTGGTGGGAAACTTGGTTAGCCATTGGTTGGGTGATTGTATTGCAGATTGGAATGAAGAGAAATGGGGTTTTATAGAGAGTGTGAAGGGAAATAAGGAGGGAAGTTGGGTTGGTGGCAACAAACATTAAGCATTAAGTTGAAAGGTTGAAGATATAGAGAAGGTGCATTAATTAGTGTTATTCTTATCATTCCTTTCGACGTTCCTGCTACGAAATTATGAAAAAATTGTTCTTTTCTTCCGCATTTGCATGTTTCATAATTCTTTCACTATTTTCTCTTTTCTTTCTCCCATGCACTCGTTTTAATTTATTTTCTCATTTATTTCAACAAAAATAATGAAAAATAAAAAATAATAATTATAAAAAAAATTGAATTATTATACTCACTTTAAATCTAAAAACATGTTAATCAAGTGAAAAGATCATCAAATCTAAAAAGCTACTAATCAAGCTCTGTTATCTTATCTTAAACCTGGGGAGGGAATGGCCTTTCCATTCTTGGTGGACCTTCCCTTCAATTGAACCCGTCACGGAGCTCTCAAATCAGATGTTTAGGTTCAGAAATTTCATAGAGGGTTGAATTTAGACTAAGATACTTCAGGTGAACTTTGAGTTGTATATTGTTGGACGTTGACTCATATTTTAATAAATTAAAATATCTTTTATATAATTTAGAAACTCATATTTGTTAATAAGATTATTAACTGATTGTTATATAAAATCTTAATTATTAATAAGATTTTTGAACTTAAATTGAATTATCGGTTAATAATTCAGATATCAGAATTACCTTGAAGAATAAGTGAATAGATAAAAGATAAAAGATCCTAAAATAAGATAGATCCTTATATCAAAAGTTTTTCTGATATATAAAATAATAATTATAAGAAAAAATTATTATTATATTCACTCTAAATTTCTAAATCTAAAAACATGTTAATTAAGTCAAAACATCATCAAATCTAAAAAGTTACTAATCAAATTTTAATATAAAATTTAATTTTTATTTATATATTATAATTATATCTTATCTTATATTTTATATTTAATTAATGTGATGTGTTTTTAATCTTTAACACTTTACATAAATATTAAAATATAAACTAAAAAAATAATAAAATTATAAAATTATAAAAAATACTTAAAATCTATAATAAAAATAATAATTTATTTATATATTAATTTTTTTTATCATAATATTAAATATAAAAATAAATTCACTTATATATTTTTTTCTATATAGTTTCAGTAACCTACTTATTAGCCACGTTCGAGTTGCACATTCGAGTTAGCCACGTTCAAATTGCAAAAATCTTTTTACTGATTTTGTGATGAGTTTATACGTAATTCCTTTCTACATATTTAAATATATTTATTTTGTTAAATTGTGAATTACCACACTCATAGTTTTACTTAAATTTAGAAATATCATATTATATAAAAAAACTTTAACAATATTATAAAAAAAGAAATATGTTTTAATTTATTTTCTAATTTATTTCAACAAAAATAATAACAAATAAAAAATAATAATTATACAAAAAATTAAATTATTATATTCAATTTAAATTTAAAAACTATTAATCAAACTTAATGTAAAAAATAATTATAAACATAATTTATTTTTAAAATTAGTTTAATAAAATTTATTTTTTATTTATATATTATAATTAGATCTTATACTTATTTAATATAATTTTTTTTTAATTCTCAATATTTTAAATAAATATTAAAATATAAAATAGAAAAATTATAAAGAAAAATTCAAAATTTACAAAAAGAAAATAATAATTTATTCACATACTAATTTTTTTTATCATAATATTAAGTAAGAAAATCAATTCACTTATATATTTTCGTCTATTCTATTTTTATGTTATATTATCATCATTTTATTTTATAAATATGTATGATGAAATAATTTTTAATTATTAGATTCAGATAATTTAGTATTTGATTTAAAGTATTTTATATTTTGGGTGAGTTAAACTCCCATAATTACTTAGAGTTAGAGTCTGGTTATGATGTGTCGCTAGTTCTATGATCCACCCGTCTTCTTTCTCAACCCGCGTCCTAAAGTACAGGGGCTTTCATCATTGACGAAGACCTGCGGTAATAAAACGAAAAGCTTTCAGTCCTTGAATGAATCAGTAACAATGAAATCCTGGAACAAGTCCAGTTATCTTATCTTAAACCTGGGGAGGGAATGGCCTTTCCATTCTTGGTGGACCTTCCCTTCAAATGAACCCGTCACGGAGCTCTCAACTCAGATGTTTAGGTTCAGAAGTTTCATGGAGTATTAGTAATATTAGTATCAATATTAGTAGTAGATTAAAGCTTAACTCAATCTTATAAAACCGGTTCAATGAGATGAGGTTTGCACCACTATATAAAGCTTACTTTGGCCTTATCTCTCGTGAATGTGGGATTTCCAACACACCCTCCTCATGTCGAGCGTCCCTAAACTCGACGTGGGACTAGAAATTATGGGTGGTCTGATAGAAGTGATCCGATATCGGCCTAAGAAAGTGGACCGAGAATGGTCCGAGAATCTCGCTAGGATTGACTCTGATACCATATTAGTAATATTTCTTAATATACCGAGTATGTTGTTATTAGTATGTTGTTATTAGATGTAGATTAAGTTATATATTAATAAATTAAAATATTTTTTATATGATTTAAGGAGTAATGTTTGTTAATAAGGTTATTAACTTACCGTTATGTAAAATCGTAATTGTTAATATAATTTTTTGACTTAGATTGGATTATAGGTTAATAATTCATATATCAGAATCAGGTTCTTTGTCCGACCCACAAGGAGTAGGTGAGGGATCTTAAGTCAAGATGAATCTTTATATCAAAAGTTTTTCTGACATGAGTTTCAGGTAAGTGTATCCCGTTAAAGAACAACACTACAAATTAAAATAAGTTTACTACTCGGAAACTCGTAATGCTTCCGCTGGAAGAGAAATGTATACCAATATGGAAGGAACTCACATTTGAAGGGTAAATTGTGTAGAGTTGAATGTGAGTTGAAATCCTATATGGATAGAAATGGGAGAAAGACATGCAACCCTTGGCATTAAAGTTTTGGATAACAAGTACAAACTCTTAGCATTAAGGTTTTGGATAAGAAGTGGGGTTATGTTAACCTCTCGTGAAGAAAGTCTTCTTGAGATGAGAGAGGTGTAAACCTTACTATTTTTAATTTTTAGATAAGTTAGACTCATAATTACTTTTTACCTATTTAAATTTTACTTAAATTTAAAAATATTATATTATATAAATTTTTTTTAACAATATTATAAAAAAAATCACATTTTTCAATTAAAAAATATTAACATAGATATTATATATGAGCCTACGTGACTACATTGTAATATGATATATTAAACTGATATTAAAATATTCAATTGGAAAAATCAATTTTTTATACCTACTTAAACATGTCTATTTTGTTATATATTCAATAACAACTTAATTTCCATTATTTAAGAAAGTGTGAATAAAAGTTAATCTAATGTAAATCTATTAACAGAGTGGTATAATATGGCAACATTTATTTATTTTTTATTGCTTTCACAATTTTTTTAATCCATTCTTCATTTTTAGTATTTTCCTCTTTAAATTCTTTCAACAAAAATACAAATTTAGAGACTAATTATTAGATAATATTTTTACGTATTTTTTTTATTTGTAGATGTCATTTTATATTTGGTAATTCTATTTTGATTTTTTTTTATTTTACACGTCAAAAAATGTTTTTTAAATAGTTTTTAATGTTTATAAATATAAAAAATTATATTTAATTATCTTTTGATTTTTTATTAAGGTCATTTTAGTAATTAACTTTTTAAAAATTATTATATTATTATATTTTTTTATTTTTCCAAATTAATTATCATTTATTTATTCTATCATTTTGTTTAATTCAAGTAATCTTAATTTTTATTTTTTTTCTTTAGTTCTTAACTTTCCATTTTCTAATCTAAATAAAATTTAAATATTTAATTTGACAATTTTTTCTACACATTTATTATTGAATATGACTTTTTCAATCAATTAATTAAGAGGGTTCGTTATATAATAACCTAATTCAACCTAAGTAGGTTGAGTTAGATTTTCTTTATAACGAAATTTAATTTAATTTTTTACAAATAAAATTTTAAATTCAATCCAATCCAAAATATAATTATTAAATAATAATAATATAATTATTATTTAATTTATTCAATTATTATATTATTGAAATACATATTTTTAATTATTAAATTACATAAATATTAAATAATATAATATTTTTAAAAAATCTTAAAAAATTAAACTATATATATATATATATTTACTTCCATAATAAGAAAGAAATCATAACCAATTTTTACTTCAATTTAGGGTTTGGATGTTAGGAAATGTTACATTAAATGTGGCCTCGAGAAATGATTTTTTTCCTCTTTTCATGCCAACTTGTTTTGGCTGACATGGGAAGGTATACCTTAAACACTGTTTGGTTCGTCTACTTTTTATTATTATTTTTTTCTCCTAACATTATTATTTATAAACTATCATTGAAATTTTTCTGATTAACGTAATTTTTATATTTAAAAAATTATGTATTTTTATTATTACGAAAAAAAATTTATATAAATTATATTAATTTTACACAATAATAAGATTTTAATAAAACTAGAAGTCTTAAACTGCTTGTCAAATAATTTTAATTAAAAAAAATTTAAAGAATATGAAAATTTCAAACAACTATTATTTCTTTTGGTTTGTATTTGAAAATAGGGTTTTAAAAATAAAGGGAATGGCCAAACACATCTTTATAGCAGAAACGTGTGGTGTAAGAAAACAGTTACTTCCATCGACAAGAGGTAGTTAAAATTCTGTTGATGCATTGAAGTTAGATTCGTATTTTATTCTCGTCGACAGAAACAAATTTGGTGTTATTTCATCACTTTTTGTTTTAATGTTGTGAAAATCAAATTGTCTCAAGTAAAATATAAATCAAATTTATTATGAAATAAAATAATAATATCCAAAATTATTTTTATTAAAATCGAATATTTTAATATTATTTTTACAGTTTTCGTTTATTTGTATTTTAAGATTTTAAAATAAGATATAATGTTTAATATTTATTATTTATTTATATTATTTATGATGAAGGTTATATTATGATTGTTGATTAAAATTTTCTAATGTTAATTATGTTAATAATAATTCTTCTTCCTGAAATCGGATACCGTTAAAATATGATGTACTCACACCGACTAGTTTTCGGTTTGGTGTTGATGCTTGATGCTTGGCTACCCTGATGTTGACTTCTAATCTGTGTATTCTTCAGGGTTGACTTAGGGTCGTGTATTCTCCAAGGTTAACTTAGGGACACGCTCCAACATTCAAGTCAGTTATACTTTCTTAGAGATTAATTCATACGGTAAAGTTAGTTATTTTTTATTTATTACCCTTATTTATACTATTGCCATTCGTCCTCTTGATAGGCTGCGTTTTGCTATTGGGCCTTGGTAATTACAATTGGACCATACAGTACAATAATTATTTAATTATCTAATATGTAATTAAGCATAACTTTCTTGCTTATATTAAATTGAGAATATTTTAATTGATTTTATTGGAAAAAAATCTAACTTCTTAAATTAATTTTTGGAATGAGTTAGATCTGTAATCACTTTTTATATAATAATATTAAAATTTGATTAACAAAATTATTAAATCTACTATCGATCATTTATTAATATATCGAACGATAGATTATTAAATTTAAATTAAGTTATTTATTAATAAAACTAAATTATAATATATAAATAATGTATAAATTTCACCTTTTAAACTAATTTTAAAATTAATTAGACATATAATCAATTTCTATGTATCTTTATCATATATTTTACTTAAAACCTTCTCTCAGTTGGTAAATCTTCAATACCAAAATTAACACACAAATTAAAAATTATGTTTAATTAATACGAATTTATATCAAAATATTTTTAATTCTTTAACTACACATTTATCTCTTTATACAGTGAATTTGTATTAATTACTCTTAATCATGTATACAATTATTGTCGAAAAAAACTTAAGAAAAGTTAAAAGCACTGTTATTTGGAAGGGAAAAACACAAAGACTACAAAAAAAATATTTTGAAAAATAAAAAATAACTATTATTTTAAAAAATATATATTTGGGAAAGAAGCAAATTGGTATAAGCCCTATTATAATTGAATGCAATTGTAACCAAACCACATTTATAATGCAATTGTACTTAGTTTTTAATAATTTTTTTCTTAATTTTTTTATTTTATATTTAGTAATTCCAATAAACTGTTTATATTGTCAAAATACCTCACTCAATGATAAAAAAAATATATTATTGTTATAAAAAAAAAGATAAAATATACTTTCTTCATTTTAAAAATATATAAATATTTTAAAAAATTAATATAGATAAGTATTTTTGTTTTTTGAGCAAATATAAAATCGATAAATATTTTAAAATTTAAAATTAATACTAAATTTATTAAAAAATAAATATAAAATTCATAAACTTATGAGAGATTAAAAATATATTTAAACTAAAAATAAAATAACTTTTGACTCGAGTCAATTGCTGCTGCTCAGAAACCTCATATATATTCCACGAAGAAAAAAAAAAGGTTATTTTGTTGACCACGTGCATGTTTATTAATTAATTAATAAATAAATTTATATCAAAGAATTCGAATAACGAGTTTAGTTATTTTCATTCTGATATTTTTATAATTAATTAAGATTTATTTAAAAATACAATTTTTTAGTGAATATTTATTTCTATTTAAAAAAAAATAGTGAATCTTATTTCTTGTTCCATAACTATATCCTAATTTAAAATTTTAATTCACCAAATATTAAAAACCATCAATTAATTGAAATTTAGTAAAAAAAAATTATTTTTAAACTATTTTTGTATTTTTTTTTTCAATATAAGCGATTCATGTTACTCGCTCTTAATTTACGGATATAGTTGGGAAAAATAGTTTAAAAAAATTAAAGACTATTGATTTGAAAAAAAAAAAAAACTAAAAAATGGTATTGTTGTGAAATAAATAAATAAATTAATTTTCAACAAATTTGAATCAATAATAAAAATTATTAAAAAAAGTGGAAGAAAATGAAACTTTTTGAAATCAATCAACTTCTAGTTTTGATTAAAAGAATATTCTTGGTTGTTTATAAAAGGGTCCACAAATTCATATGAAGTTAACTTTTTTCTTCTTTCTGACTTTCCCACTAGGAAATTGTATGTGGTCCAAATTTTTATTTTCTATTTAAAAAAAGTTAGGCCAAACAAAAGAAAATCTTTATATATATATATATATATAACATTAAAACTATTATTTTTATCAATATTTTATTATTATTTTGTATTTATATTAAAATTTATTTATATTATTCAACATGGGGAACACATGCTTGGTAATAGTAAAAGAAATTGTTGATTATAGGAAGAATCAAGATTTAGGAATGCTTTTTGTTTTGATGATGAATAAAGTAGAAAATGATGATTGTGTTGTTGCATTCATGTTTGCTTACATGTTGAATGTGCATTAGATTAAGAATTCTATTTAGTTTGTTTGAGATTTATGTGCTACATGATACATAAATACTTATATTTTCTAAAATAATTTGAAAAATATATTATAACGATCATCTTTACTATATTAATAGATTATTTTATACTTTCTAAACTTTAAAAAGTTACGAATTTGTAAATAATTAATTATTTTAATCACAAAAATATACTCATTTGTATTTTAATATTATCTTAATTACTTATTAAATTAACATAATCTATTAGTATTATTATTATTATTAATAAGTAATCAATTATTTTTTATTCTTCCTAAAATATGATATATATTGATTATATTTTAAAAGTAATTGATTAAATTATTTGTAATGACATTTTAAATTTTATAAAAATAATATAATTAATAAACTTAAGTCATCATCTATTACTAATTCTACCGTGGAAGAGGTGGTTTCAAAAATTATAAGAATAATATTTTATAAATATTCATATATCTTTTAAGATACTTGTGTAACATTTATAATTGTTCAGTTAACATCAACGTTAAAATATTACGTTCTCTATATAATATTTTAGTACTGAATGATGTTCATTAAATATAAATATAATACCTTGAATGGATTTATGAAACATTTTGGAGAGTTCAATAACCATTTGCTTAGGTTTGACAGAAAATATGTCTGGTTTTGGTGCCATTTTCAAAAGCATGTTTTCCAGAACGTGATTCTCGCAAGATCCACAAAATGCAGTTTCCGGAATATTTATTAATGCAGATTGTGCCGTTTTCTACGACTAATAACGTTGGTGGAGAAACAAAACATAATATTATATGGGAACGTTGAAGCGATCATACCATGAACGTTTTTCACGTGTTTTATTAATTCACTCATCCAACTCTACAATTTCCATACTAAAATTTAGATAATAGTTAAAAGAAAAAATAAATTATTACATTAATATATAAATAAATAATAAATAATATATAAAAATTTTAATCTTTTAATTTAAATATTAGAGTATAACTGTCAAAATAATTTCATATTAATTAAAAATAATGAATTATATTGTATAAATAAAATATTTTAAGTTAATTTTGAAGATAAATTAGATTTATAATTATTTTATATAAATATAAATAGAAATTTTTTATTAAAATAAAAAAAAATAAGTGAAATTCAAAAAATACCAATTTAAAATATCTATCTTATTATAGTAAAAACATACAGTATTTTTGTATTATATAAAAAAGAAGAAATGATGAATAGAAAAAGGTAAAAAGATACTATGGATAATGTGAGATGAAAAAGCATAGAAAAAAAAAGTGATATTATAAAAATTATTATAGAAAAACAAGACCCTTCAATATTTTCTAACTAAAAAAGTTCTAACATTTTTTAGCAGACAGATAAATTAGTCTTAAATTTTGAAAATAATGATATTTATTTCTCATTATTCATACCTTATGAGCACCGAAAGCCAGTTGTGGAAGTTGGAGGCTTTGATTTCATTTCACACTTGTGAGAGAGTTCTCTTGGGTTGAGTCAAAAAGCACAATCATAAGCATCAAACACCAACTCAAAAACTGAAACTATAACACACACATGTTCACACACCACACACATTCTAAGATGCAGCAATCTGAGATGCAGCATCAGATAGAGATGGATAACTCTGAGTTCTTCCAATTCCTCTCAAACACCAACTGTTCTTTCTTTCCTGAACCTGCATTATCAACCATGCACAAAGCTTCTCTGGCTACTTTTCTCACTACCCTTTCGAACAATTTCATGCACCCCCTCATGAAGATAAAGCCCTTGCTGCTTTGAGGAACCACAAAGAAGCTGAGAAGAGAAGAAGGGAAAGAATCAACTCTCACCTTGATAAGCTTCGCACTCTTCTTCCTTGTAATTCCAAGGTATATATATATATAACTAATCAACTTTCATTTTACAGTTCAGTCCATTACTCTATCAATCTTCATTCATGTGTGTTCATATTTGCATCATCATTTTCCAAGAAACAATTGCAATGACAAAGAGGGTGAAAGGGTATGTAAAATGTCTTTGGCTTTTCTTCTACTTCTTTTTTTCCACAAAGGTAGCATACTTTTTTGACCCTCAATGCAAAACTGGTGCACCATTTGACTAGATTATAGTAGTTAAGTCTATGGCCTTATTTCAAATTAGTTGGAATCAATCAAGCTTAATTAGAAAAAATAAAATAAAATGAAAGGTTCTGATAGATAATTAAAAGAAGCCATGTAATTGTGTATGTACAAATTTCCAGGAAATTATAACAGAAGCTCATACAAATTTAATCAAAACCCTTTTGATTCTTTTATTACTTTTCCATTTTAAAAGATGTTTTCTAAAATAACCCCACATGATTAGATATAATTTTATCTCAAATTTAAAAACTTTCACTAAAAACAGCTTGATCTATAATCTTTTTCTTCTAATTTCATCTAGGTTCTACTCTAAGCTTTACACCACCTTTCTAGCTCTCCCATGAATCATAATAGGGTTTATTTCAACAAATTTGTTCATAAACATTATTAGAAAACAAAATAAAAACAATTTATAGAAATATTTTTGTATGTAATTTTTTAAAAGTCTAACTTTTAACTTGTGTATTTCTATTTTTGTGCAAGTGTTTATGGAGGAGTTCATATGATAAACCTTCACCTTCATGTATTCTTTAGCAAAATGTGATGGAAATTATAGCATGTTATTGGATCTCTTTCTGTTTTATTTTATATTAGATATCAAAAACATACTTGTAGTGTAGACTTGTCTTGTTTCTTCCTCGTGCTTTTCTGAAGCTTGAAGAAAGAGAAGAAGATGAGAAGATGCAAATAATTGAGATTGGAAAAGTGAAATAACTTTTGAATGATGTTGTTCAGACAGACAAAGCTTCACTCTTGGGCAAGGTGATCCAAAGGGTGAAGGAGTTGAAGCAGCAGATATCTGAAATAACAGAATCCGAAACGTTTCCTTCGGAGACCGACGAGATTTCTGTTCACTCCACCGGCGGTGGCGGTGACGGACGACTCCTATTGGAGGCCTCCTTGTGCTGTGAAGACCGCTCCGACCTCATCCCTAACCTCGTCGAAATCCTCAAATCTCTGCACCTCAGAACGCTCAAAGCGGAATTCACCACGCTCGGAGGAAGAACCCGCAACGTTCTGGTGGTGGCCACCGACAAAGACCGTAGCGTTGAATCAATCCAGTTCCTGCACAACTCGCTGAAGTCTCTGCTAGAACAATCCGATTCCAACGCCACCTCCAAACGACGCCGTGTCTTAGGGCCAACGTTAGTCGCTTAACTTCGTACATATGATGTTGGATTTTGTGTTCGCACGTTTCAATTATTATACATTATTTCTTAAATATTTTTTAAATATTGGGTTAATTTTCTGTATTATTGTTCTAGATATTAATTCATGAACAAGATTTAGGATTTATTTGAATCAAGTTTCTTCGTAAACCTTTCTTATGTGTTGATATTTAAGTCAGATACATACTATTATATTTTTTATATTTAAGTCAAAATACATGAGTTTTTAAACTGAAGAATTCAACTTTTAAATATGATAAAAATATTTGCTGAATCTATTCTATATTAACTAAAATAAGGTAGAATTATAATATATAAATAAAATATAAATTTTATTTTTAGAACTAATTTTGATGGTGAATTAGGTTGGTTGGAATTGAAAATGATTCATCTAAAAGAAGGGTCGATTTTAAAAATGAATTAAATTTATCAAATTGAAAATTTAAAAATGATTTCTCAATTTGAAAAATGAATTAGATTTATCAAATTAAAAATTTAAAAATGATTTCTCAATTTGAAAAAAGAGTATTAAAAAAATCATACATTAATTAAAAATAAAATTAAATTATAATATATAAGTGAAATATAATTGAATCGATTATTGGATAAGATATCCATCCTAATAACTTTTTACATTTAATATATCTCTTTTTTGAGGTATTTCAACTTATATCTATTGATGAAGGAAGAAATGCAGTGATGTGGAAGTTGTGAGTTGTGGATGGTGAAGGAATTGGAGTCTGTTATTTTCTGCAAAGTAAAGCTTGTGTGAGTTTCCAAGGTATTGAAAATGGCATATTGGATTCTGTTTGAATGATGAGTGGTTGTTTGTGATGAGTTTTGTTGTTGTTTTGTGGTAGCTTTAACCTAACATACACTGATTGAAGAGAAAGCAGAGGAATAGATGTTGTTTCTGCTGGTATCTGTGACAGTGAAATAACAGAGGGGTTGCAATAGGACACTGGGTTTCTGCCACAGATCCAGAAGAAGAATGTGTTGCCAATTCAAGGTTTTAGAGAAATTAAAGGGTGTGTGTGAGAGAGAAAGTGATCAGAAGAACCAAAAGGGATCTCTGCAAATTTCAAAACTTCTGCTCATTATTATTATGTGGTGATGAGAAGAAAACAACAAATTCACAAAAGAACCTGCTCTTCCCATGCTTCCATTTCTCATCAATCACAAACTACAACTAAGTAATATCAACTATATTTTACTCATAATAATAAAATAGATAAATATTTAGATTAATATTCTTATTCTCATTTTGTTTTACATTCTTATCACCATTTCTAATTAGAAAAGAAAATGAAGTAGCAAATAAAATGAAAGTGTGATAAAAACACAAAAATTACTATGAAAGTGAATTTAAAATATATTAATTATAAAATTAATCATATTAAATTTATAATAAACAAAATAAATGAACTACCTGTTTCTTAATCAATTTTTAAATTTATAATAAACTAAAGAAATATTTTAATTTTTTATTTATACATGTCTTACTAAGAATTTTGTTTTTATATTAGCTTGATTCCTCTTCTTTTTAATAAAGATAGTCAAATTTATATTTTTTTATTTTATTAGTAATATTTTTTTATATAATTAATAATTCATTAATAAGGTAAGATGCATAAAATATAATATATGAAGAAAGAATTAGATATAATAATTTTTAAAATTTTTATTTGAACTATAAAACTTATTTAAAATCTTATTCAATTATTTTTTTTAATTCTAGTCAATTAAAAAATATAATTTAATATTTTATTTTAATTAATATAAATATATAAAAAAATTATAAATATATTTTTATATCATTATATATAATTAATTATAATTGATATTTTTAATTTGATATTAAAATTATTAAATTGATATTAATATTACTAAACATTAATATTGTCTAAATATATTAATATTAAATAAAATAATACATAAAATTAATATGCATATAATATCTAAATCAAGAATAATATATTATATCAACTTGTTTAGAATTATAAAATTATATATCTCTTTAAAAACAATAAAATGTAGAAGAAAATCAAACGTAAAGACATTCTTCTCTTCGTCAATTTAAAATATAATTACAAGTAAAAAACATAAGTTTTTAATTTTTAAATTTTCATTCTTAATACTCTGTGATATTGAATAATTAAGAAAAGAGTGAATTTAATGACTTAAAACATAAAAATGTGTCGAATTTATAAAATTTTTATCACAAAATTTCAACCAACAACAAAAATCATAACACAGAAATATTTAAAATTAATTATTTTAATAATAAATTAATTGAACATGTAATTAATAATGAATCACATACAACATATTAATTAATGCAAGAAATTGAAATTAAAATATTTATGATAAATGTTAACAATTTCAATTATAATAAATTTAAGATTATTTTAAAAGTATAGTCAAGGAAAAATAAAGGAAACAAATAAACTATCACCTTAATCATATATTCTTAATTAATTATATCAATAATAACTAATAAACTAAAAAAATATTATGAAATTATATAAATTTAATATAAATATATAATAAAAACATTATTGTTTTTAAAGATAATAAGTAAAAGTATAATTATATATTTTTAATTTATAATTTTTTGTGTTATACTTAAAAATTCACATTATTTAAAAATTGAAACTAATGATAATTTAGAAATATATTTTATTCTAAACCTAGTGAGTTAGCTTTTAAGTATAAATCTAAAAAAAATCTGAGTTTCAACATTAATCATAACCTTTATAGTTTATATATATTTTTTTTCTTAAATCCATCAAAAGTTCTTACAAACAACATTATATATTGAAATTAAACTTCCATTCATTTATTTTATAAAATAATAACTATATTAATAAATAATATTATTTTATTAAAATATATATTTTATATATTAAATTATTTTATATAAAATTATAATTAGTTTTATTAATTTTATGAATAGCAGATAAAAAAGCCTTAGATAATTAGGTTCGATCCAAAGAGTCCATAATTTTCATTACTTACGGCCTTTACAATCTTAATTGGGTTTAAAAACAAACCCGTTCATTATTACTGTTTGCACCACACTAAAAATACTGATTACACCTTCTTCTCTTTTTTTTTCACCATATTGCTGCAATAAAAATGACAATTTTTTCATTTTTTTTTATATTAAAGTTTGTCATATTAGAGAATCTACATACATTTTTAATAGAAATAACTCATAAATTTTATTTTTTTTTTTAAACAATTCAGAAATAATTTAAGCACCTGTAATATAATTTAGCCATCATCTTAAAAGATAAAAAATTAAATTTTCAAAAATATTTATTCTAAATAATAAGTGATTATATATATATATATATATATATATATATTATATCTATACATGATACTTTGGACATTAATTTTTACTGGAGAATATTATTTTTTTAAATGATGTGAGGTAAAGTGAGAAATTAAATAATGAAATCATTCAATTCTTATATTTTTTTTAAAATAATTTTTTATCACTATCATGTGAAAATTATGTAAATAAATAAAAAAAGTAAACATATTTAAACACATTGTAGAAGACATAAAGAAAATACAAAATTGTAATGTGCTTCCGTACATACCTTACTTCAAGCTTTTTATATTTAAATATTATTTTCACTTTTTTTTCTTATTACTTTTCTTATTATATTTATTAATTTTTTTCTACTTATGTATTTTATAAATATTACATTAATTTACTTTATTAAGTTCACAATAATATTTTAACGCATTCACCTAAAATAAGTCCAATTTTTAAGAGAACTCCATTAATTTAAATAATTTTTTTAAAGTAGTTTTTATTTTTTACATTTATTTTTCATATTAGAAAAAATTATTTATTCAATTTTTGGTCATTGCATGGGTGTTTTGAAATGTTGAGGCATTAGGTTTAAAAACAGACCCACCATGCAAAAATTGAAAAATAGATAAAGTAGAAAAAGACACCCTTTCAAAGCCAATTATAAAATAAGGTCAAACTTTCAAGTTTAAAAAGTTTCAATTTCCTCTTTCTTATTTCCATTATTAGTATTAATATGAATAAAATAAAAACTTTTATATATATATATATAATCAACTCTTATTATATATTTTCTATTCATTTAGGGTAAAGTTTGTTTTACATTTGAACAAAACTTTAAAATATTGAATACATGTTTAGAAACTTTTTTTATTATTGTCATTCTTTAAAATGGAAACATATTTATACTAGCAATAATACTATATGAAAATTCTACATGAAAATAATCTTAATATAATATTAATTATAATCTAAGAAAAATCACTTTTAATTAAGAAATACATTATCAAAATGCTTATTTACATCAAATTTCTTTTTGTAATTATTATTTATATGTTTGAAAAAAAAACATATTTAAAAGTTTACAAGAGAAAAAGCGATATTTACAAATATTACTAATATTATTTACTACAAGACGTGTATTTTCACCTAAAAGTGATTCAGAATCTAAATAGTAATAATATTGAAAATCTATGTTGTGTATTTTAAGATAGAGATGGTATTAGTCATTATTAAATAATGGAATGAACATAATAATTAAATTTGCATATTATTGTTTCAAGTAATATATATTATATAATGTATTGTTAGAGATTTATATTTATTAAAAATAACATCAAATTAATATATATAAAATGAGTAAATCTCATGAGTCAATTTTATGCGGAAGATTTATATTTATAAGGATATGTTATGATTAAAAATATATATGATTTATTGTGCATTCAAACACGTAGTCAATAAACTCGAAATAATTAATTAATATTTTAATATTCATCGAAAGTCATGTAAATTTGTAACACATAAACATTTATTACTCTTAAAAATCTCAAACGTATTTAATGATAATTTGAATTCCTTTTTTATGTCCATTGACTAATACTACATTATTTTAACTAGATGACATACTTCTTCGTACTAATATTTATTTATATATTTTGAAAATTTTTAAATTAAATAATTAAAGATATTTTTTTTAAAGAAGTAAACATAAATATTCTATATCCTTCTAAAATTATTAAAGAAAACAGTATTTTAAGATGAGATGGTGTTAGTCATTATTGAATAAGGAATCAACATAATTAAATTTGTATATTATTGTTTTGAATAATATATATTATATATGGTATAATTAGAGATCTATATTGATTAAAAATAAAATAAAATTAATATATATTTATGAGGATGAGTTATGATTAAAAATATATATAATTTATTATGCATTCAAGCACGTAACCAATAAACTCGAAACAATTAATTAATATTTTAATATTTATCGAAAGTCATGTAAATTTATAACAGATAAATATTTATTATTCTTGAAAATTTTAAACATATTTAATGATAATTTGAATTCTTTTTTAATGTCCATTAATTAATACTACATCATTTTATCTAGATGACTTACTTCTTTGTACCAATATTCATTTATATATTTTGAAAATTTTTAAATTAAATAATCAAATATATTTTTTCAAACAAGTAAACAGAAATACTTTATGTCCTTCTAAAATTATTAAAAAAAATAGATATAGGATAAATATATATATATTATTTTGTAAGAAACTTATAATTGCATCTTAAAGTGAGATGGTAATAGTCATTATTGAATAATGAATGAACATAATAATTAAATTTGTATATTATTATTTTGAATAATATATATGGTATATGGTATAGTTAGAGATATTGATTAAAAATAAGATCAAATTAATATATATTTATGAGGATAAATTATGATTAAAAATATATATGATATATTGTGTATTCAAGCACGTAGTCAATAAACTTGAAACAATTAATTAATATTTTAATATTAATCGAAAGTCATGTGAATTTTTAAGAGATAAACATTTATTATTCTTGAAAATCTCAAATGTATTTAATGATAATTTGAATTCCTTTTAAATGTCCATTAATTAATACTAAATCATTTTATCTACATGACTTACTTTTTCGTACTAATATTTATTTATATATTTAAAAAAAATTTAAATTAAATAATCAAACATATTTTTTCAAACAAGTAAACATAAATACTCTATGTCCTTCTAAAATTATTAAAAAAGTAAAATATATTATATATATAGTATTGTTATAGATCTATATGGATTAAAAATAAGATCAAATTAATATATATTTATGAGAATGAGTTATGATAAAAAATGTATATAATTTATCGTGCATTCAAGCTTGCCAATAAACTCGAAACAATTTATTAGTATTTTAATATTCATTGAAAGTCATATGAATTTATAATAGATAAACGTTTATTACTCTTGAAAATCTTAACCATATTTAATGATAATTTGAATACCATTTTAATGTATATTAATTAATACTAAATCATTTTATCTAGATAACTTATTTATTCATACTAATATTTATTTATATATTTTGAAAATTTTTAAATTAAATAATCAAATATATTTTTTCAAACAAGTAAAAGAAATATTCTATGTCGTTCCAAAATTATTAAAAAAAAAAACAGATACAGGATAAATATATATTATTTTGTAAGAAATTTATAATTGCATTTTAAGGTGAGATGGTGTTAGTCATTATTGAATAATGGGATGAACATAATAATTAATTTTGTATATTATTGTTTTGAATAATATATTCATTAAAAATGGTATTGTTAGAGATATATATTCATTAAAAATAAGATCAAATTAATATATATTTATGAGAATGAGTTATGATTAAGAATATATACAATTTATTGTGAATTCAAGCACGTAGTTAATAAACTCGAAACAATTAATTAATTTTTAATATTCATCGAAAATCATGTGAATTTGTAACAGATAAATATTTATTACTCTTGAAAATATCAAACGTATTTAATGATAATTTGAATTTTTTTTGAATGTCTATTAATTAATACTGAATTATTTTATCTAGATGACTTACTTTTTCGTAGTAATATTAATTTATATATTTTAAAATTTTTTAAATTAAATAATCAAAAATATTTTTTCAAACAAGTAAATAGAAATACTATATGTTCTTCCAAAATTATTGAAAAAAAAACAAATATTATATATATATATATATATGGTATTGTTAGAAATCTATATTGATTAAAACTAAGATCAAATTAATATATATTTAGGAGGATCAGTTATGATTAAAAATTTACATAATTTATCGTGCATTCAAGCTAGTCAATAAACTCGAAACAATTAATTAATATTTTAATATTCATCGAAAGACAGATAAACATTTATTACTCTTGAAAATCTCAAATGTATTTAATGATAATTTAAATTCTTTTTTAATGTCCATTAATTAATATTAAATCAATTTATCTAGATGACTTACTTCTTCGTAATAATATTTATATATATATTTTGGAAATTTTTAAAATAGATAATTAAAGATATATTTTCAAACAAGTAAACTGAAATACTCTATGTTCTTCCAAAATTATTAAAAGAAAAGCACACATAGGATAAATATATATTATTTTGTAGGAAATTTATAATTGTATGTTAATGTGAGATGGTGTTAATAATTATTGAATAATGAGATGAACATAATAATTAAATTTGTATATTATTGTTTTGAGTAATATATATTATATATATGGTATTATTAGAGATCTATATTAATTAAAAATAAAATAAAATTAATATATATATAGAATGAATGTAAATTTCATGAGTCGATTTTATGATAATGAATTATGTTTATAAGGATGAGTTATAATTAAAAATATATATGATTTATTGTGCATTCAAGTATATAGTCAATAAACCTGAAATAATAAATTAATATTTTAATATTCATGGAGCCATATAAATTTATATCAGATAAACATTTATTATTCTTAAAAATCTCAAACATATTTAATGATAATTTGAAATTTTTTTTAATGTCCATCAATTAATACTAAATCATTTTATTTAAATAATTTACTTTTTCGTAAAAATATTTATTTATATATTTTAAAAATTTTTAAATTAAATAATTAAAGATATTTTTTTCAGTAAACAAAAATACTATATATCCTTCTAAAATTATTAAAAAAAATCTAACATAAGATAAATATATATTATTTTATAAAAAAATTATAATTGTATTTTAAGGGAATGGTATTAGTTATTATTAAATAATAGGATAAATATAATAAATAAATTTATATATTATTGTTTTAATAATATATAAATTAATATATATATATATAAAATAAGTATAAATTTTATTTTATTAAATTTATTTTATTAAATGAATTAATTTAAAATTTATTTTTTATAATATTAAATTTATCTTAACAAGTTTTTTTAAACCTTATTATTATCAAATTATTATTAGATAATCTAATTATACGTTCACGTTTGAGTTATGATCTCTCAAATACTCATATAACGATAATTCTTAATATAAAAAAGTGACTACGAATATATATATATATATTTTGATTTGGAAAAGTTAGAGTTCTGAAGATGTTGATATGCAGTTGCCATATGAAATAGAGAGTAAGAGATGAAAGTTTTTTCTGGGATGAATAAGGACAGGCTGGAAGGATCCAAACACAGCCCCACTCACCATTATTGTCAGACAGGAAACAATACTCTCTCTCTCTCTCTCTCTCTCTCTCTCTGATAAAGTGAATTTCTACTCAGAACTCTTTACCAAGGAACCACTAACACCTACACAATTAAATAAATTCAAAAAAAATAAATAAAAGCCTTACAAAAAGCAGAAAAAAGGAGCCTTGGTTTTCTTTTCCTTCCAGCTTCTGCTAAGCAAGCATCTTCCTTTCCCTCACTTTTTCTCTCTTCTCTTCTTCCTTTCCTTTCCTTTTCTTTCTTTCTTTCTTTTCACTAAATTCTCTCCCTTCTTCTTCTTCCATCCTCTTCATCAATTCTCCCAGATTTCCATTTCTCAACCCTCCAAAACCCTATCCACTTCCCCAAATCTTTTCCTCCCTCATGTTTTCTGGTTTTCATTGATCATTCTCTCTCTCTCTAGTACATAGCTCACTTTCTTTTATCCTTTTAATTTTCTCATTTTTCTATACTTGACCTTCAAAAGGCTCTGAATTTGTCACTTCCCTGATCTCAAGTTTTGAACTTTGTTAAAATCCCTGCTTCTTCTTCCTCTTCTTTTTTTAACAAATTCTCCAAACAGCCCCTTCTCTCTGTCTCTCTCACACACAGAGTACATTACTCACTTTTTTTTTTCTCTTTGCTTCAAAAGGCTCTGAATTGGGCACTTCCTGATCTCAAATTTCACTTGGGTGAAACATTTGCTTTGGTTCTCCTCCTTATAATCATTCTTCCTTGAGGTGATTTCTGATTTGATGGGAATCTGCCATGGAAAACCCATCGAGACCCAACAGAGTGAGAGAGAAACCCCAGAATTCCCCAGCGAAGTTCCATCTTCCACAAACCCCAAACCCTCGAAATTCCCATTCTACAGCCCAAGCCCATTGCCCAGCTGGTTCAAAAACTCGCCCTCGAACTCAAACCCTAGCAGCGTCAGTTCCACGCCGTTGAGGATCTTCAAGCGCCCCTTCCCTCCTCCCTCTCCGGCCAAACACATTCGCGCCCTCCTCGCTCGCCGCCACGGCTCCGTCAAGCCGAACGAAGCCTCCATACCCGAAGGCAGCGAGTGTGAGGTTGGTTTGGATAAGAGCTTCGGCTTCGCCAAACACTTCTCCGCCCATTACGAGCTCGGCCAAGAAGTGGGCCGCGGCCATTTCGGCTACACCTGCTCCGCCAAAGCCAAGAAGGGCCCCTTCAAGGGCATCGACGTCGCCGTCAAAGTCATTCCAAAAACCAAGGTCTCTTCTCATTCTTACTATTTTCTTCTCATTCCAAATTGTTACTATTTTCAGACAACACAAAACATGTTTGTGTTATGTACTCAGAATATTTTAAGCATTAAATAGGATGAAATTGAACACTCACATTAACAATCTTAAAATTGTTGTATGAAATAATTAGATCTATGTTACATTGTAAGAGAGAAAACTCATTTGAGTACTCATCAATTCTGCATTTAGTTTGAATGTTTTAGTGAAAAAGATTGTGGATTGAGAATTATAAAATAGAAAGAAACATCATTTCTCAGTTGGGTGTTATTATTATAATCGAAGACAGAGATTGATAGGGGTAAGTTGAATAGATCGGTTGTGTGGCCGCAATTGTGCTTGCAATCTGGTTGTGGAAAATGTTTGATGTGACATTTCAGTTAAAGACTTCAATTTTAAAACCGTGTTTGATTTGTGAGTTTAATACATGTTTTTCTGGATGTCGGTTAGGATTTTTTTTTTCGCAGGTGTAATTATTGTCGCAATTTCTAGGTACTAAAAAAACATTTAGCAGCTGAATTTATGATTGCAATGTCAATGCTTTTACTTTCTACATCGATATGGATATTCACAATTTCAAGGCAAATTTGAATTATTTTTAATTTATTTTTTAAATGTTTTGTTTGATTAAGGTAATTCAAATTTTATTATTTTTTTTGTTTGGATAAATATTTTCATTACGTTAAATACAAACATTTGTTCTAATATTAAATTATATATAATAATTCAAAAATATCAATGTGGGGGTATTTTTTAGTCAACATTGGTCAAGATTATTTTTTTTCCTAAATTCCTCAAGATTTTTTCTTTCGATGTTAATAAGGGATTTTATTTGTTGATATTGATTGAGGAATTTTAGTCAATGTTAATCCCAATTTGCTAACATCGATGAAGGTTAGTTTTATTTGATATTGTTGGTCGGGGTAATAATTTGGTCTTTTCCACTAATGTTAGCTAAAAAATTCTTCTGACATTGCTTTAAAATTTTCATAGTAAGGTTGTTCAAAAGTTTGGCTAGCTAACATTAGAAAAAATATTTTTAACCTAACTTTGACAAAAAAAATTATAAAGTTTACGTTGATTAAAAGAAATTCTATAAACATCAACAAAAATATAATCTTGATAGATGTCAACAAAAAAAACCTGGTTGAACCTAGAAAATCCTGACTCATATCGATGGAGAAATAACTTTGGTTTGCATTGGTAGCAATAATCTCAAATTACTTAGAAACAAATAATTTTTAGGTGAGAAGAAGTTGAAAAGAGACTTGGATGTAAAAAAGGAGAGAATACATATAATTTCAAATTACTCAAAATTTCAGTTTCTTTTAAAATTTCGTATCCAAATAAGATATTTTTTCATAAAATATTTTAAATTTCTTATAAAAATGAATTACTCTCTGAAAGTTTTCCATCCAAACACATTATTAGAGTTCTTGTGATTGCTAACTTATCCATTAAGGGTATGTTTAGAAAAACTTTTACATAAACACTTCTAGGAGAGAAAAATAATAAGAAAATGATGAGTTTCTCCATAGGTTATGCTCAACTTTAAAATTAAGAATTTAGAAAAGCTATATAAGAGAGTTTCTACTAATTAACTTATGCATAAACTAATTTTAATTAATGGAGAAGTTAATTTTATTTTTTCTTCTTATTTCTCTCCTAAAGTGTTTATGGAGAGACTTGTTCAAACTTATCCTAGATACACTTGTTCTTTAAATATTAAAGATTGTGAGGAAACTACTACCTTGTTCCTGAATGTGATTTAAAACCTTGGTTGTGTTAGTTACATGCAGTAGTGTGCACTTTTGTTTCTTATGCAACTGGGTGATGATTGGCAGATGACCACAGCAATTGCTATAGAGGATGTAAGGAGAGAAGTGAAGATATTGCGGGCTCTAACAGGACATAAGAATCTGGTGCAATTCTATGAAGCCTATGAAGATGATGACAATGTTTATGTAGTTATGGAGTAAGTTGATATTATACTAGTACTCTTTTTTAACAATGTAGTGAATTCCCTTGACAAACTTGAATCTGTTTTTTTTCTTTTAAATATTGAATTTATTAAGCAGGAAACTTGAAGTTGTTAATTTGGGTTAACACATTAAGAACTTACATTCTTCTGTATCTTATGCTATTCAGGTTATGCAAAGGAGGGGAATTGCTTGATAGGATTCTTTCCAGGTAATGTTTGTCAATTTGCTTTTTCTGCATCACAAAAGTGGGAAAAAAAAGTATTTAATTATTTTACCCTTGCATATGTTAACATTCTAACGATGCACAAGTTCAATTCTCGTGTGTAGGGGTGGAAAGTACCCAGAAGAGGATGCCAGAATAGTTATGATCCAAATATTAAGTGTGGTATCTTTTTGTCATCTGCAGGGAGTTGTTCACCGTGATCTCAAGCCAGAGGTAAGTAAAGTTATAAAGCTAATTAATTATAACTTTGTGGAAGCTGAGAAACTTAGGCTTCGAGGTTTTCTTGTTTTTGGGATTAATCACATCATAGATTTATGTTTTTGGCTACGTTTCTCATTTGATTTCACTGTTGCACTGGCAAATCCTGGAAAAAATTTGCTCTACTGAAATACTAGACAGAAATCAACACATTTTTCCTGCAAGTTTCTATACCGTGTAACTAGTCCATACATTTTCTTATCAGTTACTATGTAGCATTAGTATCCCAAAATGTTTCTTGCAACTAAATTGAGAATGTTTTTGCTAGCCTCTTTTAAGCATGTTCAATAATTTTGGTAAATACATCACAGTTAGCACGATCTACACTAACAAATTTATTCTTAGCTTGGGCTTTTAACTCATTTGGAATGGTTGTTACTCTTTTAGTGATGCTCCGAATGTTAATTTTGTCTCAGTTTGGGTTTCCTTTCAGCACATGTCACAACATTATGTTTAATGTTTAATGTTTTCGAATGTACCTTTCCAATTCATTGTGGAAATAATAGTTATGGAGTGAATATGAATGACATATATTGGAGTTATTTCATCTTCATTCTTTATAGGTTAAAAATAATTCTGAATGACAACTGTTTGTGTTAAAGTTAATTATGGAACAAATAACAAATACAGTTGATTATTTCTTTACATGGGTGTGTATATTCCTCCAATTTAGATTGTTCTGCTGTTTTTCTAATCGTGAATATTGGTTTTATGCTTCAGAATTTTCTTTTCACTTCTAAGGATGAAAATTCCACGTTGAAGGCCATTGATTTTGGATTGTCTGACTATGTGAAGCCAGGTGGGGCATATTCCCTGCTTTCTATATTTCTCTTGTTTTATTGACAGAGAATATAACAACTAGTGGTAACAATCCGAAGCTTTTTTGCAGATGAGAGGTTGAATGATATTGTTGGAAGTGCTTATTATGTAGCTCCAGAAGTTTTGCATAGATCTTATGGGACAGAAGCAGATATGTGGAGCATTGGTGTAATTGCTTATATTCTTTTATGTGGTAGCCGTCCCTTTTGGGCCAGGACAGAATCTGGTATATTTCGGGCTGTACTTAAGGCAGATCCAAGTTTTGACGAGGCTCCTTGGCCTTCTTTATCTGCCGATGCAAAAGATTTTGTAAAGAGATTGTTGAATAAGGATTATCGTAAAAGATTGACTGCAGCTCAGGCACTAAGTATGTCTTTCAATTTCTAATGGTTGAGTACATATGGTATTAGTGTTCTTACATTTTGATGGCATTAATTCTCTTGCTTATAGCCTGATTTTATGCACAGGTCATCCATGGCTGGTGAATCATCATGATGATATGAGGATACCTTTGGATATGATTATCCACAAGCTTGTTAAAGCTTACATTTGCTCATCTTCTTTACGTAAATCTGCTTTACGGGTATGTGGAACTGGTGTTATTTGGCTATGGCTTTACATATTTTTAGCTGTACAAGTTTTAGCAGGATTTTAGCAGGCCATAAGACTGATATGATATCAGGGATTTTAGCAGGATTCCCAACCACATTAAAAGCTTTAGGAATAAGGAACTCAGTTATGTGAGATTTCATAACTCCTTGAGAGTGATTTCCAGCCAATTTTACCTCTGAATAAATCTTATTTTTCACACTATCATACCTCAACATGCCATTATCAAAACGAATGAAATTCCTACTTTGTCGGATCAAAGCTATTACACTAAAAATGACTGCATGCAATACTGTTCTAGCTTTTATACTCCAATTTTCTGTTATCTTTTCTTCAATTGGTATTACATCAATCTCTCATAAAATAATTTTGTATCTCCTCCTTTCTCGTGTGGCCAAACAACTATCTTAAAATTCTCTTTTCTACTACTCTCACAGTCCCTCCTTTCCTTTTTGTCGTCCCTTTAAAGCTCAATATTCACTACCGTACAGTGTGGCTGAATGTATAACAATACAATCAAACTTTTGAATTTGGTAACTACTTTGCGATCACAAATAAACCCCTTATGCATTTCTCTATTATAGCCATTCTGCTTATATCATGTGTGACATTCTCATTAATTTCCCCCTTGTTTTCTAGTATGGAATCCACATATTTAAACTTCGAAACTTGTAATATGACACTTCTCCTAGACGTTCCTCTTGCCTTTTCCTAAAACTCTTATGTATATACTGTCTTGTTCCCACGTAAGTAAAAACTTTTTGTTTCAAAAGTGTCTCCTAAAGTTCAAGTTTAAAGTTAACTGCTTCCCTTGATTCCGTAATCAAAACTATGTCATCAGCAAAAAGCATGCATTGCAATCAGACTTTCAAATTCAAATTGGTTATTTTGAATTTTAATATTTGAATTCTTTGTTGTATAGAGCAACCCAAATAAATATCCCAGCTATTATGATGATAATGGAAGGGCTCAATAGGAACATAAAAGGAAAGCAGAAATGATGAATTGCTTAAATTGGTAGAAACTCAAACTACACGTTTTCAGATTGGGATTTAACCTCCCCTGTCAAAAGGAAAAAATTTTAAGAGAAGAATAAAGGGAAGAGAATCATAGAAATCTTTGCACTGACCAATTTATGACGAGTTAATTAATTAACTGGCTGAGGAGAGTTTTGAGAACTTGCCTGTCATCATTTGCATCTGTAATAAATAAACTATTCCATGTTTCCTGAAGTAACCATTATCAATTTCTCTTAGAAACGTGGATATTTATTGATTAAAATTGTCATTTTTTCAGGCTCTTGCAAAGACATTAACAGTAGCTCAGCTAGCTTATCTCAGAGATCAATTTAGTCTGTTAGGGCCAAACAAAAGTGGATTAATCTCTATGCAGAACTTTAAGACGGTCAGCACATGTCTGAAGTTAGAAGTTATTGTTCCTTTTTCAAATTTCTTTTAAGGCATTAACGTTTATATTGGCAGGCTGTTTTGAGAAGCTCCACAGATGCCTCAAAGGATTCACGGGTCTTAGATTATGTGAATATGGTAAGTTTGAGGTATTGTCAGTCCCTCATTGACTCTTTTATCAAATTAGTTTCACTGAGAAGTTAATTTGCCATCCATATTTCAGGTTAGTTCTATCCAATATAGGAAACTAGATTTTGAGGAATTTTGTGCTGCCGCTATAAGTGTGCACCAACTAGAGGGAATGGAGAGCTGGGAACAGCATGCAAGGCGTGCCTATGAGCTTTTTGAAAAGGAAGGAAATAGACCAATAATGATTGAAGAACTTGCCTCGGTAATTTCACATCCCATTATGTCTAATATACCAATATGTTGTCACATAATTATATGTGGTGCAATGCCAAAGCTGCTAGCGTTTCTTTCTTTCCTTCTTTCATTTTGGGAATCTAACTAATTTATTCCCCAGAACTTATTATCTGCTTGTGTTTTTAATTGTCCTCTTCATTTATGAACATGATAGATACCTCAAATGAGATTCTTGATTAGTTGCATTGAGTATAATCCTTCATCACATGTATAATATTACTAAGCTCTTTAAGTTTGACATATTTCAGGAACTTGGGCTTAGTCCATCAGTACCTGTTCATGTAGTACTTCAAGATTGGATAAGACACTCAGATGGGAAGCTTAGTTTCTTGGGGTTTGTCAGGCTTCTGCATGGGGTTTCTTCCCGTGCATTTCAGAAGGCTTGAACGAATAGTTGCTATTATTTTTTCTTGCCCGTTACCTTTAAATATTTTGATGGGACCTTAATGCATGAGCTAACTCCATCAGCATACCTCAATGATGGCTTCTGCAAGTTGAAGGCAGTGGCTGATAGGAATTTGTTGTTGATGAAGCTGTACGCAACATCTTCATATATCGATCCCACTTTTCCAAAATTTACAAACACAACCTTCTCCCCACCTTGTTTCTCACTCATTTTAGGTTGGTGGTTCTGGAGTTAGAGGCTTGTACAGATGAAAACTAGACCACAAATTGTACCTAGAACCATCAGAACCTCTGAAAAATGATGAGTTGTCTTCGAGGGTTTACCCCCTGTGTACCCATGGCACCTATCAATAAACCTTCTTGTCACATGAACTCCTTGATAGTTGACAATTTTTTAGCTTTTTTTTTGGTTGTATTTATATGTTATTATTATTCAAGGCCACAAGGGATGGTACTTTTATATACTAAAATAGCTTGATGGAGTTTTGAAATCTATAACTTTCCAAACTATGCAAACACAACACTCTTTTCCTTTGGTATGGTGATTTTTGGTTAATTAGCTATGAACAATATCTTTAGATGGTTCCAATTTCTAATGATATCAGTGGAAAGTTTTGCAGTCATTCAAAAGCTTCTGGATTTCAATTTTCAATATGTTGGTAATTGAGGCTTCATTTTAAGATATTAATTTCAGTTTTCTAACATTGAAATTCTAATTCGGGTATAGTTAGAAGAACACTTTTTTTTTTTTTTTAAACATCGAGTATATATTTTCAATTTCAAGTTTGCTATACTGAAAAGGAGAATATCTTCTGTCAGTCTACAATTGTTAACCTAGATTCCTCTTTATCTCCCATGTAATCATTCATTATTCATAGTAGAATTCAATTTTTTTCTTCATGGTATTAGAATTTGACATAAATCATTATTGAATTTAGACACTAAATTTTTCTGATTTAAACGTGTAGATTTACTTTATATCCTAATTAACCATATTTTCCATAGTTAGTATTTGGTTTCCACTAATATATATTTTTTACAATATGGAAAAGGAGGAAAAATCTCATTTTATTATTTATTAGAGATTCGTAGATTTTTGTTATATTTTATGCTTTCATATGAAAAAAATATTGGAAAACCTCCTTTTTATCTCATTCTTTTTTACTTCTAGGCTAAACATTTATCAAATTTATTAAAGTGATGATTGACTAAATTTTTTAACTTTTCTAATGCTAATATATTTGATTCATATTTTTTTAATATAATAATCAAAGTTTTTTACACTATTTTTTTCATTGGGATAATCCTTTCAAAAAACTTAAACTTTATTTATTATATTATCATAATTTTTAATTATTTATCTCTTTTATATTTTATATCTCGAATTTTGTAATTAAATTGACTACTTGTATATCTTTAATTCTTTTATAATTGAAATATTTTTTATAAAGATAATTCTAATTTTTTTAAAAGATTTGAAATTCATAATTCTTGTAAAAATATTATTTGATGTAGTAGAAAAAATGATAATTTTTTTTGTCTTTCTTTTTTAATAATACTTTATTTGAATTACCATTGAATTTTCAAGCCAAAGCAATCATAATTTTCTTCTAATACTTCTCAAAAATATAATATTTCAAGATGATTAATCATATAACTCATAACCCATACTCGTTACTATTAAAAATTAGTGTTAAATATATCATGTATAATTTCTCTCAACTCAGGTCCTCAAAGATAAAAATTCTAGACACTAATTTATAATATTTTGTTTTTAATATGAAAGAAGAAAATATAATAAGAAAATATTAATATTTTATTAAAAACTTTATATAAAGAAACATAAGAACATTATTGAAACTAAAATACAGAAGCATAAAAGCCTAATATTTAAAACATAAATCATTAATTACATGATCTTAATGTAATCCATCGTGCTTTCCTTCGTATTTGTATACCCGAAGTTCTAGTTTGTGAATGTGACAGCTCCAAAATTGGGCTTACTTCTTTAGAAAGGTGAGGATACAGAAAAATGCTACTGCCCGAGCAATTACACCCATGAGAATGAGAATAGAAATGCACAAACCCCAATCATGAAGATTATACCCACTTTTCAGTAGTGAACCACAACGAGTTAGGAGCCACACCCCATGATACCTACACCATAAAAGTGATTAGCACAGACAGTACCCAGATTCAAATTAACAGTTAATATGTACATCAAGAAATTTTCTATTTTTTAATATTTACTATTCTACTAGAAACTGCTGATATCAAGCACCCTGCAAAATGAATTAAAGAGTATATCGTAAGCTTATTTACTCTGGCACTGGCAGCTTCTCATTCTCATACGTTCACTTGATACAAATTCACTTCAATTTACTCATAAATTAAATTCCAGCAATTTAAGATTTGATGATTATAATATGACTAAATTACTCATTTGATATTTTTTTTATTAAATTGATTTAATTTGATCCATTGATTCATAAAAGTACAATTTAGTCACTTAAGTTTTGAAAGAGAATCAATTTTGTCTTTCTTATCTAATCTAACCATAATAGCGTAAGCAAAATTGAATATATATCAATTTTGTACAAAACCGCTAATGTCGTTATGGTCAACTAGACTATAAAGGCAAACACAATTTAAAAAAAATTATAGAACTAAATTAAACTTTTTATTAAGAAAAGACCAAATTGAATCAATTAAAAAAAGAAGGATTTAAAGAATAATTTAGCCTTAATATATTTAAGGGAGCTTGGCGCTACTGGTAAAAATATTTATATGTATCATTCACCAGACAATCATCATATCTCTTTATGTATAAGGGCTTAATAACCCTTATATTCCTCTAATGCCTTCACAGCTATGTTATGTATCCAAGCAGCTCTCCCATTTCTTACAAAATTGTACCCTTCCATCCACCAGTAACTTTTCCTACAATCTCTCCCTTGAAAGAGGTCATTTAGTTTCCATATAAAAATCAGTAATGAGTCTTCACTTAAAAATTAAAGCTGATATGGTATCAAAATTTCATGACCAAATGGTCAAGAGTTAGTGACCCCAATCTTCTAAGTAGGAAGCCTAGCAGCACAGTTTTTCTAACACACTTGTTATTAACTAAAACTTGTTGAAAATTACAAATTTCAATCAACAGTAGAAAGTGTTTAAAAAGTGTATCACAGTTTATTGTTATCATTTTTCTCTTCTAAATAAAAGCTGAAAATTCGAATGCTAAGAACAGAAGTGAGCTTGTTAGATGTCAAAACCATTCACAAAAGATTTCTCTAGTGCTGGTCCTTGACACTTTCGAAATCCCACCACTTAGCTTCTTAACCATCATTATACTATGTTGTTGATTAAACACTCCTAAGGCATCACCTTACAATCATTTCAACATTCTTTGTCATCCGTCATTATTTCAAGCAAATAATCAATTTGTTTTTCTCCCTGCCTAATGGGTAAAGACTTTGTTGATGTAGTCAAACTACGTTTCATGCTTCCATTTCTAAAAGCAACAATTTACTAACTCCTTTTTCTTCAAGGAATTAGGTATCATCAAATCTTAGGCTAATATGTTTCCAAAGTAGATTTCCCTCCTTATATGGTTCTAAAACCTGACATCCATTGTGGTCCTCCTATATTTTTCTTCTTCTCTTCCAATATGCTTGTTTAGATAATTTATTCTTCTAGTGAAATGGTTAGAATCAGCCTCTAAATCTACCCAAAAACACTTTGTCTAAGCATCTGGTTCAATTTTAACAGGCATACTTCCATGAACTAGCTTTATGACAATGATCAGATCATCTTTCCTTTTCAACTATACTCTTTCCTCTTCAAGAGAGTCATACATGATGATACCCATTCCAGTCTTTGTCCAATCTCTTTGTGGGAACCCCGACTTATAAACTGAGATGTACATTAATCTCCAACCTGTTATTGTGTTTGCTGACATAATGTATTTATTCTTCTAATCATTCAATCCTCCATCTTCATAGCCATTCCCATTAATGTCCCAAATGGACCAAGTTCCCCACTTCAATATCTTAGTTCTCACAGGTACTGCATTTGGGCCAAGCAGCTCATCTGTTACTGGGGATGTCCAACACAGCAACCTTGTTCATTTTACCGTCACACAAGGAGATGTAGTAACCTCACTTACTTCTCTATACTTGCAGGCATTTAGAAAGTCGCTTCAAGGGAGCAAAAATCAAACACTAGTGGAATTCAATACTAATGATAATTAACAGTAAATTACCTTTCAGCATTTGCAATTATGAACGCTTCTAAAGCCCACCTAGAGTAGCATAAATAAGCTATATCCTTCAAAAATTTACTATCTTTTGGTTGTGTTGCAATGAGTGTTAAAACAACTGGAAGAAGTACTGACCACTGCAAGAAACAGTAACATGTCAGAGGGGAAGTGAGAATATAACGAGTAAAATTTGAATGGGAGTTGGTAAAAGTTTTATTATTTGCTTCTAATACTCACTAGCTGGGCTGCACCGGGTTCAAAGAGTATGGCCAATACATATGCTATGCCAGTCACACAATATACAAGACAAA
Organism: Macrotyloma uniflorum; assembly: GCA_016859785.1. Classification (NCBI taxonomy): domain Eukaryota; kingdom Viridiplantae; phylum Streptophyta; class Magnoliopsida; order Fabales; family Fabaceae; genus Macrotyloma; species Macrotyloma uniflorum. The sequence continues at coordinate 2,895,718 of BDMB01000012.1, read as the reverse complement.
GCAGCACAATATAATTATCTGCAAAAGTTGATCTTGGATAGGTAAAGAAATAGAACATTGAGAGGTAAACCACAGGTTTGATCACTGTATTGAAATGATCAATTGTGTCTTTGGAGAGGAAATACGCCAAGCTGCTCATGCCAGAATCGCTCTCCCTCCAATAGTGTAATTTGTCTAGAGAAAATGATCTCAGGGCAGATATTTTGCATAAGAGAGCTGAAATTAACAATAATAATAAATTAGAATGAAGCACTGTACACATCAATTCTGAAAGTCTATTTTCAATAGCATTAAATTTATTCTAACTCCAAAATGAAAATCCTATTGAAAATCTTCGATTACTTACCCCTAGGTTCCAACAAAAGTGATTAAAATATCATGTTTGTCGGAACAAAAGCAAATATAAATTGAGCTATCATGAGCAGTTTAAAATTTTTGTAGTTTGGTGAGAAATTTTATTAATTATTTTGGGTGGAAATAGTGACATTAACTATTATGTCATTGGGAATTATCAGAGTTAGTATTATTAAAAGAACGGAGTCATGCTAATCTTTAAGTCTTTATTATTATTAATCATGTAAATGTAATATGTATTGATTCATTTGTATGTATAAATATCAACTATCAAGAAAGTTGATTGTTGATTGCCACTTAAGCAATTCACGGAAGTTGTGTCTAATTCCTCTTAAGTTCGTGCTAAAAGATTCTCAAGCTCAACCTTGCTTCTACCCAAGTGTTGCAGTTCTATTAAAGCTTCTGCATCTAACGAGAATTAAGAAATGGCTTCCTACAACTCAAATCAAAATTTTGAATTACTTAGCTTGCTGAGCTTATGTTAGTATATAAGGACAAGGAGAAGTTTATTAAGATAGTAAGAATATTAATGGGTTAGTTAGTTGGTTACAGGGGTTAGTTAGATATAAATGATAGGAGAGATGCAGATTTGTTGTTATTGTAAATTGAAAATTGACTGTTTGAGAAAGGAAAAATCCTTTGTGAAGAGGAAACCCTTTGGAGGAAAGATTTCTCTCTTATTTCTTGCACTTTTCGTCCAATTTGTTAAAATCTTGTATTCAGAATGCTATAGATATAATAACTGTTGATATTAAGAAGTTGACGATATTAGGAGCAATTAGATTGATTCTATATTATATTATTAGCCTAAAATAGGGTAATTGAATATTCTATAATTACGTTCTCTCCTCTATAAATTGAATAGTTTCATTGTGATCTAAATACATGAATTTCATCATATGCCGTCTTGGTTTCTCTCTTCTCAACATGGTATTAAGAGCCTAACGAGAAGAGAACCCAAATCTGTGCTTTCTCAATGGGCCCACGCCCATGTGTAATTTTTTTTTTTTTCAAAAACTGTGTACATCAAAGAATTAAAAACTGATATTACATCAAAGATTTACTAATAGATATGAAAAACAAGAAACTATCATCTGTTGAGGGGGAAAATTCTGTTAACAAAGGTGAGATATCTACGGAAGAGGGGGAGAACTAAGGGTTTGAGGAATAACATGACTTTCTTCCTTGTTCTTGGGCAAAGAAAGTTGAATTACCGACCTTTGAATGTTCAGTAATCAAGAACCACAGACTTTGTGGTGGAGAAGAAACCAAAAAATGGTGAAGGCAAATTAGGAAAAGAAACAAAGATTGAAGAAGTTATGATGGATAAAGAAGTTGATATGTCCATGAGGAGAAATACATTGAAAATGAAGTTTTCTGTTGGATGTGGATTGTGAAGAATATGGGTTGCAAAAGCCATTTTCTGCTGAATGACCTAGTAGTAGATTTGCTCAAGAAGCAAGTTGAAGATTCAACCATCAAGCTTGACTATGAAGCCAAGGCAGAAGGAAGAAAGTCAAAGCAGTCTTGGAGATTATTGTTATACAGGCTCCACCCTTGTCCCGATGACCACCCAAACCCTTGGACATGAGTTTGACTGCAATGGCAAGTGGGTTCTCATTCCCATGGCAGGAAAGCATCACAATGCTTTCAAGAATGGTAAATAAAGATCATGGTGATGAAGATGAACCTGAAATCTAGCTTCCACAATTCCAACCTTGAGGACAAGGTTGGATTTTAGGAGGGTTGTATTGTTAGGATATAAAGAGAAGGGAAAGTTTATTAAGATAGTTAAAATATTAATGGGTTAGTTAGTTGGTTGGAAGGGTTAGCTATATATAAATAGGGGAAGAACGATAGGAGAGATACAGATTTGTTGTTGTAGTAAATTGAGAATAGGCTCTTTGAGAAAGGAGAAATCCTTTGTGAAGGGGAAATCTTGGAGGAGAGATTTCTTTACTATTTCTTGTTTATTTCATCTTATTCAATAAAAATCTTTCTTTTCAATTCTTAGTTCCTAACAGCTTCTATGGAGCTTGGGTTCATCGATCTGGGCATATATGATCATCTTGAATAGTCAGCCTCTGCATGTCAACAAAGAAGAAGCTAATTGGAGAAACTTGATATTAACCATGCCTTATCATAATATGACCAGTTTATCTCTCAGGATTAGGCATCTTTTGAGGAACTTCCCCAAATGCTGGCTTATTTTAAATAGATCCTTGCAGCTAGTTGTAAGCTATCATGGATTAAACTATTACTACACCAATTGAAATTTGGTGATCTTCAGAAAAGAAGTTATCTGGTGATTAACAAGCAGACCTCAAAGTCATTCAGCGCAAGTTCATGCTCAGTCACGTATTTGTATGTTCAGATTTTATTCTTTGTTTTGTAAAAGTATTTGGTACCGTGATTTTCAAAAACAATCTTCCAGAGACAACATAATGTTTTAATAGAGGTATTAAATAGTAGTATTTTAATTTTACTTCTGGATCAACCATGTAATTTTAAACCAACATAATAAAATTCTATAGACACAGGAATAATCTTTGTGTGCAATCAAAATTTTGTCATTGTATATTTCTTTAGAACTAATTGAGATACTGGGCAGCCAAGTGAATAACAGCATGAGGCCCCCAATGGGGTCTGAGAAGGATAGATGTACTCAGCTTTAATGCCACTTAACAACAACCTCAGGTCAAAAGGTAACAACTTTACTGTCATGCAAGGCTTGCCCTCAAAACTATTGGGATATTATTACGGAAAAAGAAAATAAAATTTGATCACATACTGTATTTCCAACATAAATTCAAAACGTACAATAGCAAAAAAATTTATATAACACGAAGAGCATTCTGTAGCTTTATCTAGAATTAGAAGTCAATTAACTTGAAATGCGTTAGGAAAATGATATAATGTTTCAAGACTAAGTATTAAATCAATCAACTTACATACAGCAATCACCGTATAGGTGTATCCAGCTGCACCAAAGGTCTGATCGCTAGCTTTAGTAAGTGATCCTAAGCAGGCTCCAGCAAGTAATAATATCAAATAATCTATAGCTTGGATTTTAGATTCTCGTAATCTCTGTTTACCAACCCTGAAACAGCATTGACATGAAGTAGGGTACCACCGAATAACAAAAGAGAATTCAGACACCAAAATGAGCAGACATGTCGATCATTAAAAGGTTATTTACTACTCTCTCTCTAATCAATAGAAAATGGTACTCGGTGAACTTCAATAGAAAAAAGACATGGTGGCATTAAACTTCCATTTTGGTTCCCAAAACACTAAGACAGGAGTGGAGCAAGGCAATGAAAATCATATACTTTCCAGTTCTTCAGGCCTCGCTTAAGGCACACAGAAATTTAGACCATGAAAATTCAAATACAAATTGTTCAATCTGCAGCATTAAAAAAATCTACTGACACTAACCATGCTACGTTCTTTTAAAAGAAAATATTTTCAGCTAGAAATTGCAATGTTCCAGGGAAAAGAATAACCCAAATTAAGGAAGATCTTAATGAGTGATCAGAATAGTTAAATTTTCAAGTTAACAAATAATTGAAGTCATTGGATGGTTTACCGTATAAGGAAGTACTTGTATTGCTTGAATATACCAGGAGTTTTACGGTCAGATAAATCCTTCGATTTTAAAAAATTGAGTGTTATTTTCTCCCTCTTTAGTTCCATAACATTTCTCGCATCATGCAATAATTCTCCAACAAAGCTTCTTTCGTCATGGCTATAGTCATCAGGATCTTTTTCTCTAGCTGGGTTTGCAGTTTCAAACATACCAAATTGTGCTGCATTCTGCTGCATATCAAGAGGTACTGGGTATCCATTATGAAGCATCCATCTAACTGGCAGCTCTTTATAACTGACTCCTGCACTTCCACTAGGTACTGCTATGCCCTCCAGAATGTCAATGAAGTAATCAGGAGGATTGATGCGCTTTGGTATATTTATCCCAAGGTCTGCAAAGTATTCTTCAACTTTCTTGACTGATCCATGATATACAGTAAGACCACCTTTTGCCAGGAGTATCAAGTCATCGAACATATTAAACAAAGCGTAGCTACAGCAAAAAGGTTAAATCATTAATTAATCAAAGGGAAATAAATTAAATTGTTCATACAAATTAAAGCATGGAAATATGAGATAAATCTTCATAATGTCCTTGAAGAGAAACAGAGGTACGTAATGGAACTGGAACAGTATCAGATGAAAAGAACTGAAGGAGGTACGTATCTCCTTTTCTATTCACCAAAAATTAAACAAATCTGCTTCTGGCCCAATATCAAGATAATTTCAGATCACTGGGGTCTAGTAAGTGTATACAGGTATAGAACACTCAGAAAGTAAAAATGAAAACACAGACAAACCAAGCAGGTTCTGGTTCTTCCTCATCAATTCCCATAGTGTTTTCTTAGAAAAATTCTCTCTCTCTCTCTCTCTCTCTCTCTCTCTTCCCTCTTTATTCTTTGTATATCTTCTCTGAATCTGATACAATTCCTTCTCTATACTTTAATACCCAATTTTCCTTATTTCTTTCCAAGAAAACCTTAATAAACATTGTTTTTACGTAGCCTAAGCCCTCATAACATCCAAAATCCCCCCAGAAGCAAATGTTGTTCTATGAGCATCATCCTATTGCTTTCAGACCACACTCATCCAAATATTCGGGTAATAAGTCCTGAATTTCCCCCACTTTATTGCCATATTTTACCCCCAAAACTAGAACTATAAACCCTTGAAATATTGCTTTGATTTTCTGGGCTACCCTGGCTCTAAACTTTCTGAACCAACATGATTAGATCAGTTGAATGAAATTCATTTACTCCAGAAATGTATTAATAACAAAAAACTTAGTATTCTAAATGTTGGAAGCTACTATATCCTGAGCAAATATTCCCTACTTTTAGATTAGAAAAATATAAAATCAACTGAAAGATAAATCCCCATGATGTAGAAGACACGGAATTAAAAGTCACCTGGGTTGGTGAACCACCATGCAAATGTTCACTCCTTCAAGAGCTTCTCGTCTTAGTGCTCTAAGAAGGAGTTGTGATGATGCACTGTCCAACCCAGAAGTGGGTTCATCCAAGATCATGAGTGAAGGTTCTATGACCATTTCCAATCCAACATTTACACGTTTCCTTTGGCCTCCAGAGATGCCTCGCTTTTCTACAGTTCCAACCAAAGAATTCCTCACAGATTGAAGCCCCAAGAATTCAATAACTCTTTCAACAATTAGAACTTTTTCTGGTTTTGGCAAGTCAGCAGGTAGCCTTTCAAAGTATAGAAATTTCATTTTATTACCAAATATTCAAACTTACAAAAGCTACAGAAAGCAATAATATGCACACTGGTTTTAGAAGAAAAGGGCATGAAATTAAAGCACGGTATATTGGAGAGTTTTATATTGGCTACCGAGGGAAAGTGTTCAAGTTGGGGTTTGAACCCATTATTCCATGCTTTAACAAAGCGCATAAGAACTACTAGGATAATTAGCTCGGTATATAGAAGGCATGAAATTACAGCTAGACAAAAGAAAACTGATATAGTAGGTAAGCATCTAAGAAGATGGCTATAAGTCATAAGTTTAAAAAATGCCGCTTCTTTGTAAACTATCTAAAAATAAATATGAATAGAAAACTTAAAGAGGCATCTACTCGTCCTTTATATTTTCTGTTTTCACTTTTTCATACATAACTACCACTTTTTTTCCAATCTGTTTCCTGTTTTAATAGATTTGTACAAGAAACAAAAAGTGTTGTTTTCAATGTTTCCTATAAAAATTTGAAAAAAAAAAAAAAACAGATTGTCAACAAGGAAGCAGTTTCTATTAAAAAGTAAACACAGAAAATGCTATTTAATGACAGAATTTAAGTATTCCATATAGGCAATATAGGCTTAAATTAAATTATAATCACAGTGTCACCAATGCTAAGCATGTGGCATATGGTGACCAAGAAACCCCATGAAATGCTTCAATTTCTTCATTTTCCCACCTAATAAAATGAATAATCAAGAATTTAAGATAGAATTATAATAAAGTTGCATATAATCTATCTCAGTCTCTTATGTCTAAACTAGGAACTCTTCTTTTAAAGTCAAGTGGTTAAGAAAGACAGTGAAAGAGTATCAATGGAACTAAAATTTGATGCTGGATGAAATAGGAAAGAAGGAGAGTTGACCAAATATAAATCTAGGACACCAATTTTAAGCACATAACATAAATAAGACAAAATGAATAAAAATTATTATATAGTGCAGCTGGAATTTCCAATCATGTGATTTACCTGCACAGTGCACTGAACCGGAAGTTTTCTTCCACAGTCAGGTTTCCATGAACTATATCATCTTGTGGCACAAAGCCAATAATTTTCTTATAGGAGTGGATTGATTCATTCTTTCCATTTATAAAAATGGAACCGGTTACCTTGCATCCAAATGCCTTTCCAGCTATTGCTGAAAGAAAAGTTGTCTTGCCAGCACCTGATGGACCCATGACAGCAGTGATGCGCCCAGGTTTAATTTTTCCTGTAACGCATCTCAATATACCTTTATTGTGTGCTTTCAAAGTGAGAGATAGATCCTTGAAAGATATTTCAATTAAAGGTCTTTTCCTTTGTTCACTTTTGGTAGCCATACTAATTACTCCTGAGAAGGTAAGATTCTTGTTTTCTTGTTGCTCAGCCTTTTCTTTCTCAAGTTGAGCATATGCATACTTAAAAATTTGGCTATGCGTATTCAGTTTCTTTTCCTTAGGCACTCTTGCTGTAACATTTTTCTCTCTAGTTTCTGTATCTACAAGAACATTGTTCCTAATATTCGCATCATTTTCCGTTTGATTCATTGTGTGTATCAGATCACTGGGTTCTTTTCCCTTTCCCTTTGGCCCAGCAGATGAACTATCAATCATAGGTGAGATAATAGGATGTGAATTTGAAAACAATTCAATCTTTGTTTCAGTTGTTGGTTGATTCAAAATTTTAATTTCTTCTGGATCTACAAAGTCCTTTTTCCGAGTAAATGTTCGTGATAATTGAGCTTGCAGTCCACTTGCACCCTTCTTGGCAGCATCTTTTGCGTCTTTCCATCTTTGACGTGCATTTGCAGTCTTCCTTACACTTCTGGCTGCTGCTTCTCTGGACTTAGCCATTCTCCTTTCCCTAGTAGTCAGAACTTGGTCAGAACAGCTGTAGATAATGAGTAGCAAAGTACTCAAAGCAGCCTGCATTAGCAGTTAAAGACTGTTGTTAACTTCTACCACACAGTGTGTATGTGTGAGCATGGATGTTTTACATCTCTGTACGGGACAAGAAACTAAGCATTAGCCATGATGGAAAAGGAACAGAAAGCAGGAAGCATAAAATATCAAAAATTCTTTTCTGGGCATCTATCCATATGACCAATTTAGTAAATAATTGTCAGCATGTGGTATTGGTTCCTCCATGACCAATGAAAAATACAAGCAAAGGTCTAAACAATCCAATGGGTATGGAACTGATAGGTCAACCAGTTAGGAGCAACAATATATAGAAGAGAAGTGGTAAGGGTAGGATGTGAATTGGAGGGACAGAAAGGAGTTAGAAGGGGGCATAACAGAAAGGATAGGTGGCAAGTGATGAGGAGGCCAAGAGAGGTACCAAGGAATTTCTGTTATTTGTTTCTTTTCTATTATTGATCTTGTAACAGAGGTTTATACTTTTGAGATCGTTCTAATTCAGTATCAATATTACTTTAGTTTTACAATTTCTACTCCTGTTTCTATCAGTTACAAAAAGATGGAAATTATAATCTAAAAGGGAGAGTTAAATGGAGAGAAATATGAAACAGAAAAGTAGTTACAGATGGAGAAGTAGAAGTGCAAGATAATTTACAATTCTTAATTTTCTAGCTTAAGTATCTAAAACTCAGTACAGAGCCATCCTTATGTAAGCAGAACCAGATTGATTATTAAGCAATTCTAAATATTAGAAACAGATTGGACTAGACTAATTCTGAAAAGGTAGCTCAAGAGAGACAGATTGTATATGCTGCGATTCCATATTAGAAATAGACTGGACCTAACTTGTTCTCAAAAGTATTCTGGACATAGTCTCCTGGCCTATGTCAGACATGTTTAACACTAAATTACTAAAAGGCCCTAATAAACCCGAATATATCAAAAAGAGAAAAACAAAACAACACCTAAGTTACAATAGAAATATAGGATCTGAATAAATGCACATATATGCCTATTACATAATCCATAAAATTAAGAGGTAACAACTTACAATGAGCATGATTCCATATGCATGCACATTTTGGGTCACAGTGTTTGAATCACAAGAACTCAACTTCAAGCACCCTGCAAAACAATCAGGAAATGGTGATATATACTGCGGAAACATTTGGTCAGAAGCTCATGGGAGAATCTACAACTGAAACACAGATGCGTTATTTCCATAATTTACAATCCATGAGATCTTACTTTGCTCAGATGTAGAACCCATCCTGCAGTAATGCCTGGAATTACAAGAGAGAAGTTTCAGAGGATCAGGATAATGAACAAAAAGGTATCATAATTGTATAGGCATTATACTGTAAATAAACTAAAGTCATCATTTTTTGCTGACTAGTTTAAAGTATGATATGTTCAAGAGCAACTATGAAAGGTCATGTCATCCAATATCTTAAATACTTTGGATTGCTTTATCAAGGATTCAACTTTTGCAGTTTATTAAGGAGTAATCACAGGTTAGAGTAAAACAATACCCACTACTACAAGGACGTCTTTCGGTAACTGTGGAGCAATATGATCCTGCTGAACAAAACATCTCACTACTACTACTAATATCAGCCCAAATATTTGCCCCTCCACAGGTATGATTTGGCTGCATTGGAGGCAGTTGATAAAGATATCTGTGGAAATACATCAAATCAATTAATATTCTACGTAAAGCATGCTAGTAATAACTGTAACATACGCAGAGTAGCAGATCATAGTGCAACAATTAGAACTCACGGTTCACAAACACCAGTTGTGCTATTGAGTGTAGCATGAGGGCAATAAGAACCTAGAGGGCAAGCTTCAAGAAAAATATTTCAAAGACCACAGAAGATGAAAGCATTAGAGGCATCATTTGCATAGATACTGATAATCAGAATAGTTATTATATATAATGCCACTATGCTTTAATTTTGCTACAGATATCATCGCAGAAGAGGCATTGAGATTTGTTTTATTTTATTGACTAGCATAATATCAGATTTAGTTCCAGAACCAAATGAAATACCCAGTATCTTTTTGTCAGGGTTTTTTGCTAGAATGAATTGCCATTGTTGTTGACATTTGGAGAGATAAGTGGTTCCCACCACTTTGACTTAATAACCACCCTTGAATCTTTTGTAAATTCTAACTGAATTATGTCAACTTTTTTCTGGTTGTGTATTCCTATTCCTTTACAAAAAACTTATGAAAAGCAGGAAGATGCTATGCTAATGTGTTGAATAAAAAGTTGGTATTTGGAGTTCAGTAATGAAGAAAAACATGTTGACGATTCTTGTTATACTTACGTATCATGCATGTGATGCCATGAGGACAGAAGAACCCCTCACAACATGCTTCACAGTTTGTAGTTCTGGCAGGTATCTCCTGTGAATTTCTAAGGTCAACTTGCTGGCTTGTGGGAACACTACATGCCCATCCTGGCTCACAACCAGATACCCATGAACTTAAATTGCAGTTCTTGTTAGGTTTTAAATAGTTGGCACTACTAGTCCTAGACCTCTCCAATAAGCTATCTAAGTAAAACTTTATTTCTGCTGCAGTACACACCCGTTGTAAAATATCTCCTGTGTTTACATCAGGTTCAAGAGCATAAGAGTGGTATTAGAATTAAAACACAGTGGTAAAGAAAAGAAATTCAAAACACTGGAATGAGTACATTTAGAGTTTCTAAGAAAACACAGTGAACATGTTTACTGGGCGCTGGGAAACAGAAAAAAAAAAAAAAGGAAAATGAATTAGAAAAGAGAAAAATTCAGCCATTTATTTTGTGCACTTCTTTAAGAAATGAAATGAACAAATGGCATCATTTCTTTTTAGTTGTTAGAGTTCATACCTTTAGTCTTCAGAATGCAAGAATACACAAAGTCCAAATCAGAAGAAAAATTAAATGCTTTATTCCAATCAGCATCCCTAAAATAAGAAAATTAAACTTCATGATCAAATCAGTTTCTATTTCTACACAATATTATGAGTCCATTTTAATGCATCACGTATGTTATACTTCATAAGTTTTACATTATATTTCATTGAACTTTTTTATCAATCATCATGAAATTACTTTTTTCACCTTAAAAAGCTCTGAAATTTTAATTTTGAAGAATAGTATTAAAATGGAAGGAAGGCTTTAAATGACTTGGTTTTGAGTATCCAAATAAGAGCAAAACACAATTACGGTCACATTAGTCCCTTATTTTTGTGTTCGAAAAACGAAAAAATCAATCAACGTAATGCTTTTCGTACTTTAATTTAATCCGAATAAAACCATTGACATTTTCATCTTTCAAAGACGAAATTATGATTCTTTTATCTTTCACGACTGATGTGTCCGAATTAAGATCTTTAGGAATCAAATAATTTTTCCATGTCCAATTCGTTTTTGGTCAGCTTCACGTGTCCAAATAAACTGAACTCACATGAAGTTCTACTATTAAGCTGTTTTGCTTCTCTAAACTAAAATTAAGAGAAACTAATACAAAAGAAATTTTACAAATTAGAATATGAACTTATTTGGATAGAAAACTAAAAGTGTTTTCGAGAGTTTCTTTCTGATTTTAGTAGAGGATCTAGTAAATAATCCTAACTTAGATCTAATCAGAACACACATAGAAAATAATTTTATGTTATACATGGGTGTTGTTTTATTTAATGCTTAAATATGGTTTTAGGGTCTGAAAAATAAACATATTTTTATTTTGATCTTTGTAAAAAAAAAAAAAAAAAATCTTTACTTATAATTTCTTTAAAATTAAAATCCCTACTTTATGTGAAACTTTAATTCCTTATGTATACGTCAAATAACTATTCAACTGTATAAAATATATCTTATTTATCTATTTTAAAATGAATATTTGGATAATTTTAGAAACATGGAAAACAAGGAAATATATTTTATAGAGATTAAAAAAAAAGAGTTAAAAATAATTATTTAAAATTTTACAAGACAAAAAAAGTAGTTGAATAATTTTTTTAATTCTTAAAAACGTATATTTTTTAATTAATTTGTGAATATTAATAAATAAATAAATAATTTCAAATAAATTCTTACTAATTATTATTATTAAAATACAATTTAATATTTAACCATAATATACGAGGACTAAATTTCTTTTATTAGTAATATGTAAAAATCTACTTTTGAAAGAAAAAATAAAGTTATTTTTAATAATTTAATTTTGACTTATTTAAATTTTATTTTGAATAAATTCACCATTCTACCAAAATAAAAATAAAAAATTAGATGAAAATTTGTTTACTTAACATCAATTAAACCATACTTAAGTTCATTATCTTACTTTATCCTAAAAATAATGAGGAAAAGTTTATCCACACGTATCATTACAAAGTCGTTTAGAGAAGTAAACTCACGGATCTTTGACGCAGAAACTGGAGCTGCTTTTGATTTCCTGGTTGATGAGCGAGGTCATATCGGAGATTTGCGCATACACGAGCTGCGTCACACGTGACCGAACCACAGGGTTATCGAAGTCGCTTAGTTGCTGGCACTGCATCCGGCGGAAGAGGAGCGCCGCCAGCAGCAGCAGCAGCAGCGGGAGGTGCTGCAAGCATCGAACCAGGCGCAAAGCATTGGGAACCATTTCGATTGTGAATGTGGAAGGAAGGAAGGAGGTGAAGGAAAACGAAAGTGATTGAAATGAAGAGTGAAGACGAGGAGAGAAGAAGAAGAAGGAGTCAAAGAAGGGACCACGTCACTGGCAGGTCCACTTGGAGGTAGCGAAGACCTAACGGAACGACAAATGTCATTGTTATTAGTTTGGTTGAAGCAACGACGAATATATGATTTCTTTTTCCACAATATAAAATCAAAACGGTTGATGGTGGTGTTGCTATTGATTTTTCGCAGGGAAAGGTCTTGACAGTGACCAGCTTGATGAACACGCTAGCTTGAAACTGGTTGTACCAGATTCCTGCACATTTATAATATTAACAATGTTCTGAAACCTACTCTGCCATTGATCCAGTGCAGGTAGCTCTCTATACATAACCCAATTTAATATTCATGCATTTAAATATTCTATCCTTTCATACAAATTTTCTGTAAAATAATAAAATGTTTTTTATCTTAAAATATATTATAAATTTTGATAATTAATTGTATTTTTTCTTGTAATAGACTTTGGATAAAAAATATTCTAATTTATTCTTAAAATTTAGGTTAAAAAATAAAATTTACATTTTTCTTATATATTATAATAAGAATTCTACACAATAATTCATTAACATGTTTCTACACTAATTTATATTTTAATTACAATATAAAAAATTACTTAAAAATGATTTTAATTTATTTAAATTGTAAAATTAAATTAAAAGCACCCTAAATTTTTAAAACATGAAATGGACTATTCAACCTTCTAATAATAAATCTAAAGATGGATATAAAATTATACACCATATGCATTACAATAATGCCAAGAATCTCTAATCTCCCTCCCTCACTCAACTCATCAGTAATGGCAATGGCAATGGCAATGGCAGCACACTGAACACTGTCTTCAACCTTCTTCTTCTCCACCTTTCCTCAATTAACATATCAATGGCATTCCACAGAGCCCCAAAGACAAAACCAAAATCCCCGAGATCCCCAATTCTGCTCCTCGTCGCAGGAGTCACAGCAATCGCGCTTCTCTTCCTCTTTTCCTCTCTGCTTTCCACCACCGCCACAAAACCCAACCTCTTCCAGCGACGCCAACAGCACTTCGAAAAGTACCTTTATTGGGGCACTCGCATCGACTGCCCCGGGAAACACTGCGGATCGTGCGAGGGCTTGGGTCACCAAGAATCCAGCCTCCGCTGCGCCCTCGAAGAAGCCATCTTTCTCGGCAGGTACTCTCCTATCTCGCAAATTCACTCATTTTCCCATTTCTATCTTTTATATTGCAATTCATTCCAGTCACTATTTGAGATACAGTTACTTACTTACTTTAAATTTGGGTTAAACACCGTTTACTTGTTATTGATTTGAATTTGGATCCTCAAAGTGTAGAAAACTTTCACATTGATCCCTGAACTAAAGAAAAGTCCTTAGAATATGAAATAAGTTCCTAAACACATGTTAATATTACTATTTGAGTCACGTTAATGTTTTCGTGACAAACTTCGCCAAAAACAACTCCCCGGAAATATTGTTTCCTGGGAATTTTAAATCCTAAACCTAACATGGAAACATAGTTTCCCAATCTCAAATTCCTGGAAACTTCCCGTCTACCAAATGCTCTTTAAGTGTTTGATAGATTTAGTAGCTAAACATATGTTAATATTATTATTTAAATCACATGACTTATCAATTTTGAACTAAGTGATTGACAGATTAGATTTTGTTAGATAATCCCCGTTAGTAGTTAGTTATATTATTTTAAGAAATACATGGTGTTATGTTGATGGGTCTGCCACTAAGTAGGTCCACTGAAGGTGGGTTTATGTTATTAGACCAGTAGCAGTATATGAATAGGAAGAGGGGTTGAGAGGAGTGTCATCTTGTCAATTGTGAGAGATTTTAGGCCTTTGGGTATTATGGGAGGTGCAGATACTCAAAGTTCTGCAAGTTAAACACTGTATTGAAGAGGAGAGAAATCCCATATTCTTTCTAATAAGATACCAGGTTTCTATCACTCTTTCAGGGATTTTTTTTTCTTAATTTTCTTATTTTCAAGGACTAAGATGCAGTGCTATACATTTTCAAGTACTTGAATGGCGTTTTTACCCTTAAAATTTAGGTCTTTTCTGGATAAACTGCTCTATCTATAAGCACTTATACAAAAGAAGGGTTAAAATTAATTGAGCTTGTCTCTTAATTTCAAAACAACTTATGCACCTTAGCTTTTGAAAAAGTTAGGTGAGAGAACTCCTGTAAAAGTTAAGTACATGAGTTGATTTATCTTAGTAAGAAACTCAATTCATTTTACCTTTATAATTTCTTCTTTTATAAGAGTTTTTGGGAAAAAATTATTCAAATAAGATCTTAGTTACGAGTTTTTCCTTCTCAGTATGTATATAACCAAGATGATAGTTTTGTCTTTTCAGTTTTCAGTTAATTCCGTTTTATTTATTTTCTTGTTCTCTCTTCTTGGATTCTTCCATGTTTCATAACATTTACTAAAACAAATCTTTTGGATGCTGTAATTCATTAAGAATGTCTTTATTTAAGGAGTGTAACTATGTGATTTCAATGAATTTTGACCAAGAAGAGAGTGTATTGCTAGGGACAGTAATATGAAGCCTTAATTGTAATTAATACAACTGGAAGGACTGAAGTGCAAAAATTGAGTTAAGTTGTTATGTGGTGGTTGCAGAACTTTCGTGATGCCATCAAGGATGTGTATCAATCCCATACATAACAAGAAAGGCATTCTTCACCATTCTACTAATGCCAGCTCTGAGGAACTGTGAGTTGCTCTATTATTGCTAATATATTTGTATCTGTTATACCTTTTCATTGCAATGTTTTGTCTGATTTAACTGGTCTCCTGTTTTTTTTTTTCTTTTAATGTGCTAGGTGGGATGCAAGTTCTTGTGCCATGGACTCTTTATATGACACAGAACTTATGTCAGGTACTGTTCCTGTGATTTTTGACAATTCAAAAGAGTGGTATAGGGTTCTATCGACAAGCATGAAGTTGGGTACTAGAGGTCTTGCACATGTGGAAGGAGTTAGCCGTTTTGAACTCAAAGAAAATAGCCGCTACTCTGATTTGTTGCTCATAAACAGAACTGCGAGCCCTCTTTCTTGGTAGGTTCTTAAAGGAGAATTATGGCTGATTTATTTTATTTTATTGCAATATAAGGTTGGTTTGTGTAATAGTAAGTTGGATGTGTTTCTATAAAATGGATCTTATTTTGATTTTTAGCCAATTTAGAGTTTAGGGTTTAGCCATTTTCAAACAATTTGTTATGCAGGATAGCAGAAGTTGGTATATGATATAAAGACAATTGTTGATAGTAAGTTAAGAACTCCTAAGCTATTAAAGCTGATGTACGTGACAAAGTCTAACTTATGAGTTTAATATATGCCCAATGTGGTTGACTTTGAAGTTTTAACTTTATCACGTCACAACTAAGGTGATTTTAATTCTTGCCTTGCAATAACTGCCAAAATGATGCTACTATGTAGAGGATTGCTCATAAAATTGATTGTTATATACTTTGGGCAGAGTTTCTTCTCAAAGTTTTGTCCATTTTTTGAGGTGCTAATGACTTTCCAGGTTTATGGAGTGCAAGGATCGAAACAACCGCAGTGCCATAATGTTGCCATATTCATTTCTACCCTCAATGGCTGCTGGAAAACTTAGAGATGCCGCAGAAAAGGTCCATCTGCTACATAGTATTTTAAAGTTCTTAATATTTTCATCAAGGGTTTAAGGGTTTTGAATCTGTTGCTTGGAGCATGCAACTGTTAGAACATTAATATTTTTGGTCTTCTATGTTTGATTTGGGTATTTTGTATCAATCAGAGCTTAGATGAGTTATTTCAAGTTGAAATGCTGGGCTAGGCTCTCATTCCTCTTCATTTGATAGATTAAATGAAGGTTGTAGACTTGCACACTGGAGGATTTCTTGAGCCTAGCCTTGAACATATATCCGTTTTTTGAGCTAGCTTGTTTCGTGTCGGCAACAGGCGGACTTGACTACATAGAACCTAACTTTTCTGATGCAATTTTTATTCACAAAATGTAAAATAAAATTATTGAGGCTGTTAATTTAGTCCATCTAGCTATATTTTGGGGAACTCTTAATGCATAGGTGATTGAAAAAAAATTATAGGATAATAGGGCTGTGAGATATCATATCTTGGAAATAACAAGAGATGAGATATCCTGGAAATGGAGAAAAGTAAATAGGTAGTAGTCAATCCCAACTAGTGGTGCGGTGCAGCAGCCAACCCAAAAACACTATAGCAGGTAGCTAAATGATTGCTATTTTGAAGTATACAACTAACGTAGATTATACTACACATGCTGAAATAAAAACAACCTTAAATTAAAGACGCTCTAAATTAAAGACCAGAGTTTAGAGTATGATAAATAAATACACATGCCAAATGCAACAAAATAAAGGAGACAAAGAAGTTTAAGCCTCTAAGACTTATAGCAACTAAATTTTCAAATTCTAATACGAGCTTTCACTACTGTTGTAGATCTCTTCCTCCTCTCCAATTTCTTCAGCAACGCATTCTTCTTCTATAAATTCATTTCTTTTTCCTTAGAGGTCCATAAACACAGTATTTCTTTGTTACACATTTTAATTTTTTATCAGACTCTTGTTCGCAGATCAAAGCATTACTTGGTGATTATGATGCCATCCATGTTCGTCGTGGGGATAAAATAAAGACCAGGAAAGATAGATTTGGTGTAGCGAGGAGCCTGCATCCTCACCTTGATAGAGACACCCGGCCTGAGTTTATTGTTTGTAGGATAGCAAAGTGGGTCCCACCTGGAAGAACCTTGTTCATTGCTTCAAATGAAAGGACACCAGGGTTTTTTTCACCACTTTCTACCAGGTAACCATTCTCATGTTCACTCTTTGGGGGCAACAGGGAGGGAATTCCTATGTAATAATTTCCTTTGGCTGCAGAAATCACACCTGATAGATTAACAGTAACTAAAATATTTGTGTTTAATGCAATATGATATGAAGCTGACCTTGGTTTTTCATTAATCATGGAAACAAATTACTTAAGCTTGTCATCTATTTCTGCAGGAAAGTTGTGTTATTTTTCAGTTAATGTTCAGATTTATTTAAAAGAAATTGCAATAATTGTAGTATGCTAATATGCTTCTAACTGAATCCTCATTGAAACTGAGACTAACCTCTTTGCACCCTTCTAAGTTATAGTCTTTTTGCCTATTCATTTTTTATTGTACTGTGCCCTTCATTAGTTTTTATCTGTGGCCAGTTAGATTTGACTGCTTAGGAACACAATCATTTCTAGTCCATATTCTCTATAGAAATTAACCACGACTCTGGTATGTTTTAGTTTTCGAAAGAAACTTTTGGCTGACATCAAATTCAACCTTATGACTCAATTGCAGGTATAGATTGGCATATTCATCGAACTATAGCCATATCTTGGACCCATTAATTGAGAACAATTATCAATTATTCATGATCGAGAGACTTATAATGATGGGGGCCAAAACGTTCATTAGGACGTTCAAGGAAGATGAGACAGATCTTAGCCTCACTGATGACCCGAAAAAGAACACTAAACTTTGGCAGATACCTGTTTATAATGCGGATGAAACTTGCTGACAACTAGACCTAACTATGCAATTCACCACATGAAATTAAAAAATACTTGCATCCCCAAAATCTTTAGGAAGAAATTCTTGCAATGGAAAAAAAATGAGAGGTGATTGATTAGTTTCTGTTGTAAATTATGATGTTAGCTACATTCAAGATTTCATTAATTAATTCATTAAATGTATGTACTTGTCTCAGTAAAGTTGAAGTGATCACTATGACTGTAATATCATTTTTTTCATTTTAATTCTTACCGTCAATATTCCTCTGATAAGTGTTGAGGATGAAATGCCACCTTAACATGACATTCATTTATGTTTGGCCAACTATGTATAAAATATTTTTTGAAAAAAACTCTATTAGTACCCTTCATTCATATATGTTGTTTGAATAATTTATGTAATAAAAATTTATATTTAATCTTTGTTGTGTACAAAAATTTATCAGGTCAACTATAACTACAGTTCTACAAATAGATTAGTGACCAGTCTAATGGATTGGTAGAAATATGTGACAAAGAAAAACAATATTTTTTTAAAAAATTTGATATCTATTATATATTTATTTTGTATATATTAGGTAAAACGGATTTTTTTATTTATTTAGATCCTAAAAATATATATTTTATGGATTTAAACCCTATAAAATAAGAATTATTGTTAATACTATTAGTTTGATTTGTATGTTTCAGCCAATCTAATCTTTCATTGTAGTTGCTTCTTAACTTTAGATGTAATTGGACAAAAATAAAGTTGCTGATGAAGAAGTTGTGAAATTGGTGGTGGATGTTGGAGACCATAACATTGGATTTGATTGGATTGTTATTTACAAGGATTTACTAATTTTTCTTTTATGTAGGATACTAGTTAGTATTTACCATTTACTAGTCTTGATAACTTCTATTTTCCTTTGCCTTCACATCAAATCACTGACTGAACTTTATTTATATCCAAAAACACTACTGATAAATTATGGTTATATGTGATTTGTTCTATCTAGTGGGATTTACTTACATCACATTGTCTTCCACAATCTTTATATCTAACATTAGAATTAGAATTAGCGTGTTTACAACTGATTAAAAAAGTAATTAAAAATTGATAAAAAAAATTAAAAACTAATTAAAATTGATTTATTTTGAATTTTTTAGATAATTAAAAAAAAAACAAGATGATTTGATTTAGATTTTAATTTTTAAATTTTTTAAATAAAAAAATAAACCAAATCAAGTAAATTATTATATTTAAATATAAAATTATATATTTAAAATTAAATAATAAATAATAAATATATATATGTATTATAAGTTTTAATGAAAATTATTTTTTATTTAATTATATTATATTTTATGATATATTTTTATTTATAAAGATTTATATTATAATTTTTAAATATAAAATTATATAATTTATTATTTATAAATATAAGAATATTTTAAAAAATTTATAATAATCAAAATCAAATAATTAATTTAAACTAAATAATAAAATATTAATTTAATTTGATTTAATTTTTAAATTAAATTAAGTTTTTATATTTAATTTGAATAAATATTAAAAAAAAACAGTCATAAATATTATTCCTAATTAGAACACATTTGAATTTAGAACTTTGTTTCCTGCACAAGTAAATTGTTGACATTTTTTATAAAATATTTATCGGAATTAAATATAAAATTTAAATACGATTTAGTTAGATTTAATATCAAATCTGAAAACCTCAACCAAATTAAAACAATATTTTGTAGTTTAACTTAGATCAGTTGTATGATTTTTATTATTATAAAATTTATATATATTTTCTTTAAAATATAAAATATTTTTGTATAAAAAAATTATTATATATATTTTATAATAAAAATATTAAATATAGAGATATATTTTTTTATAATTTTTTATATTTATAAATAAATTATATAAATATATATTTAAAAATTATAATACAAATTTATTATTATATTTTATAAATATAATATAATATAATAAAAATAAAAAATAAAATTATTATTTAATTTTAAATATATAATTTTATGTTTAAATACTAATTTAATTTTTATTTGAAATTTGAAATTTTAATCAAATCATATTATTTAGAAAAAAAATAAATGTAAAAAAATCTAATTTTAATAAACTTTCAGTTTTTTAATTATTTTTTATAATTTTTTTATCGGTTTAATTTAAATATCTCTAATATATAAAAAGTTAGAGATATTTAAGGTAATCTTTATATTTAATTCTAGATTTTTTTTTATTGTAACAAAAAATTATAAGTAATA
This sequence comes from Macrotyloma uniflorum, assembly GCA_016859785.1. NCBI lineage: Eukaryota > Viridiplantae > Streptophyta > Magnoliopsida > Fabales > Fabaceae > Macrotyloma > Macrotyloma uniflorum. The sequence continues at coordinate 2,875,547 of BDMB01000012.1, read as the reverse complement.
TTATTAATATCTTATTGAATATTTTGATGGTAATATCAATAGATTGAAGGTGAGTAATTTGAATTTAGATTAAAAATTTTAAATATAAAATTATTTTGCTTAATCATAAAGACATGAAATTGAAATATAATGAAAAATACATATATATTTTAGGTGTTTTTAACTGTTTCAATTAATAAAGTCAACTGATACATTTTATTATTAATTTTCTAATAAATTTATTTATCATATATGTTAACTTATATAACAATTTCGATATAATTATAGATTAATCATGAGTGGATTAAAAAATATTTGTTGTAAAAAGGAATAAAATAAAATATTTATTTTCTTACAATAATTTAGTTTTAATATTATATTTTCTTAAAGAAATTACTTAAACTCTTTTCCCTTTTATATTCATGACATTATTTTTACCTTTAATTCAGAATTTTGACAAATTATAACTATAATATAATTTATTTTTTAATATATTACAAGTACTGATTTTGTTTTTGAAGATAAAATCAATAAATTAAATATAAAAAATAAAAAATTAAGCAAATTATATTTTATTTTTCAATATAACGTACAAAGTAAATTATTGAAATTGAAATGGAAAGTAAGAATAATCTTAAAAGATGTAAAATATACCATTCATAATGTATTACAAATATTTTTTTTATATTTTATTCATATCAACATCAAAATAAATAATATTAATAATAAATATTAAAAAGAATTATAAATATTGAAAATTAAAATAACATAGAAAAACAATAAGAAAGATTATTAATTTATTAATTATTTGGCTCACGTGCATGGCAAGCATCGAATGGACGCATAACGGAAGATTATATAAGGAATAGCCTCCAAGACTCACTCTTCCACTCCTCAACGCTTTCTCATCGCTGATCAAACTTCAAACCCTAGGATTTGAAGGTATCTTGCAACCTTTTCGATTCTCTCGATTTTTTCTTTATCTCCGTTCTTTCTCTATGCAACTCTTTCTTTGAGCGTTTGCTTTGCTTGATCGTATAATCGTGCTTGCGGAATTTGGTTTTAGGAATTTTAGGGTTGATTTGGCTTATTTTTTTTTATTTTCGTGATTTTCTTTCTTGCTTGTTTTTTAACAGCGGGACTGGTAGTTTTTGTTTATTGCTTTTTCTTTGCTTGTTTCTGTGCTGAGGTTGTGTTCTTTGGTGCTGTGAACTCTGCTATGTGTTTGTAAACCCATTCATGGCTTAAATCCTGAGCTTACCTATTCTTGTTGCTGTTATTTTGGTGAAATCTGTAGGTTAGTTGTGATATAACTTATAGTTTTTCTTTTACTCGTGTTGAAAATTGATTGCATACTTTTCTGTTGCAAAATCTTTTGCTATGTAGTTAACTTAGTTTGATCAAATCGGTAGAAACTAATTTTGTGTTTAAATACTGATTTCTGTGATATTTCCCACGTGGGCTATCTGTGATCGCCTTGAGTTGGCTATTATGCTTATGCTAATGCTATCATGGGGGGACCCCTTTTTTATGATAATTTATATCAGTTCCTCTGTTTTGTTTTTGTGCATTGAATAAGCTGGTTTATATGTTGGCCCCTCCTTTCTTAAAAGAATTGGCACTCTAGAAGTTGTTTAGCTTGTTTCAAATTGTCTGACATTTTGGAAAATCAAATCAAGCTAACATGACTTTTTTTTTTTAATTTAATGGTGGTCTTTTGGTTTAGAGTATACCCAAGACCCCAGACCCCATCTCGTCATGCTATAGGCTGTCCATCTCTGTTTTCTTCGTATTGTTGTCTTGTGGTATTTTAACTATTTCGAAGGATAAAGAATGTTAATGGAGTAAAATGGTAGCTAATGTAGTTATGTTTCCTGACAACTAAAGGTAGTTATGTTTCCTGACAACTAAAGGTAGTTATGTTTCCTTACAACTGAAGGTATAGGGTTTTTTAAACCTGTCAAACTTTTATCAATTATTTTGCATGAAGTTTGATTCAAAATGAACTTTTTATCTTTCGAAATTCGATATAGTCTATTTGATTTAAAAAACTGCAATAAAACATTTTATTTATTGTTTGTTTGTATTACCTTCATAAATTGTAAATTGAATTTTGTTTTTATTCTCAGTGCCCATTGTTTTATTCACTCTGTTTTTAAAAGTGAGGACTGTGTAATATTAAATACATTTATATATTGGTTAAAAAATTGCACCAAAAAGTCAAAGAAGTCTGAAATTTTTGTCTTAAATGCAGGTACACTGTACACTTGTGATGGCTTCGAAACGCATTACTAAGGAGTTGAAGGATCTGCAGAAGGACCCTCCTGTTTCCTGCAGTGCTGGTTTGTTTGCCTGAAATTCTCTCTTTTGTTCCTCTTTCCCATTCTTTATCCCTTTATCACGCTTGTGTGTCTAATTGTTTAATCCTGTTGTTCAGAATGATGTGTGCTTATATATATTATACATTTGCAAACAAACTAATTAATATTTCTACTTCCAGAGCAGTCTACATGAGCAATCTAATTTGTTTTTTACTGTCATTTTGTTATATAACTCGTGGCTTTTAAAGTGGCCTTATAGCTCTCTATAATGTTTTGAAGTGGTTTCTTATATACTCGCTGCTATTCGCTAGCTGCCAAATTATGTTTTATGATGCCATCCACCACCATTTCTGCCACGTGTGGACCTCTTTTATTTTTCTCCGTTTTAGGGTTATTTCAGTGTTGGGCTTCATTTCTTCATTTGACTTCGTTCCTCCTGTTGCTGGCAACTTGAATCATAGCACCCAGAGCCCTGGCAAATGATTTCATGTGACCACCTCTTTCTTTTTCTTCTTATGTGTCATTCTGTTTTCATCTGCTTTTCTCCTTTTTTTTTTTTTCCCCTTTTTTGTTTGTCTATTCTTATTCTGAGTGCCTGTTCTTTCGTTGTCAATTGGAGTTTTCTTTTTCTTATTCTTTGTTATTTCTTCATTTCTCTTTTCTGTTTCAGTGATTCTGCAACATTTATTCATTGGGTCACTCCAACATCTTGTTCTTCTTGTGATTGTTCTGTTATGTTATTTGCTTCATTTTTCTGTTTCTGTTATTATTTTAATACAATTATTTTCTCTGTTTCAGTTTCTTTGTTTTCAGAATTTCAGTCTATCTGCTCTTGTCTTCTAACTTTCTCTATTAAATCTATAATATTATTTCAATGTCAAGTAAAATTCGAAGTCAAGAATATTCTGTTTTTTAATTTTTTATACTGTTTATTTTAGTTATATATGTGGGTGCGTGTGTGTGTCCGTGACTATTGATAATGACTATTGATAACATTGATCACTGGACAAGATGAAACAATTTGTTCTTTTCGGGAAATTGATATTTGTTTGAATTTAACAGATATGATACAATGATTGAAAGTTGCTTGACATACGGGTTTGGCTTGTACACCATTTTTCATGTCTGGTATGAAAGTGAAGGAGCATTGTAGGAGAAAATTAGTTCAAAATTATTATATAAGAAATTTAGTAACCTAATAGTACGAGTTGTAAATAAACTTAGTCATTTGAATTGTTAATAATAAAAATTGTTGTAGTAATAAAATAAAAAATTTATATTTATTATTGAATTCTTAAGAATTGATTTTAAAAATTGCTTCATTCCATCTTTTACAAAGTTAATATTAAATTTTATATTACAGAAATTTAGAATAACCTTTTTTTAATATAAAATGAAATTAATTTTATTAATTATTTTGTAACTTACTCTTGTTATTTTAAAAGTTATGTCATTTAAGAATTAAAATAATTTCGATATTTTTTTACTATAATAGAGGCTTAATTGTAATGTTATAAAGTAGAAGATTTTTCTTGTAATGTTTAACAAATAGATTGAGTTTGTATATAGGTTATTAGTGATTATAGAGTGGTGAAGTAGAGCGGCCAGTGGGTGCTATTTGAACATTGTAGTGTTGCGACCGCAATGGCAAGTGGATTTGCTGCCTGTCATGTATATTAATTGCTTGTGTGTGCATCTCGGACTACTTTCCTGAGTTTTTTAGGCCAGGACCTGCTCAACCCTATCCGTATTCATGTTCATTTCTTTTTCATTTGTTTTCTAAGTGTTTGTTAATTTTTTTCTGTGAAAAGACTACTGTGCTTTTTCCCTCTGTTCATTTTCTTCGTTAAAATTTTGTTCTCTTTATTTTTATTGTTAATTACAATTATTTCGTGAATTGAGTTATTAATTCTTTAGTAGGTATATTGTGTGGATACAGAAAGTATTTGAGATTGATAACTATAACGAGACAAAATCTATAATATGGATATTTTTTTCAATTTTGTACAAAAGGATTTGGGTATAGATTATGCATGATTATAAAATAAGGAGCGCGAATGCCTAAGGAATAGAAAAGGATACTAGTACAGAATGAATAAGGATTACAGGTTGGTTGGTTGACAGTAGCAGAAGCTGTATGCAGATTTGAATTGGTTATGGTGGTTTGGTCACAGCTTGTTGGAAACCCCAATAGCTAAGTATGTTTTGTTTGTATGTGTAAAATGAAAAATAATATATAATATTAATAAATTATAAATAACATTATATGTAGTTATTTATCTGAATCAAATGCACCTAAAGTTATCTTTGCTTCTATGGGAAGGTTATCATGAATCTTGTATATTCCATTTTTGAGTAGGCCCTGTTGGTGATGACATGTTTCATTGGCAAGCAACTATCATGGGTCCAGCAGACAGCCCTTATGCTGGCGGTGTATTCTTGGTCACAATTCACTTTCCACCAGATTATCCATTTAAGCCACCAAAGGTAGCTAACTAGGCCTAAATCATCATGATGGATTCAAGTATTTACTTGCTATGCGTGTTACTACATAAACTTTAGTATGTACTTAGGATGAAATTGTCACTTGTCTTCTTTCTTTGAAATTGAATTGGTTTTTTTTACAGTTTAGTTGTCTTTTTGCTAATTATTCTTGTGTAGTATAGTTGGCATGGCATGACTTTGAGTTCAACCATTTTATGTGGTCAGAATAATATTGACACATGACCACTGATTAATAATGCTTTCATTGCTATACTATGAAAACCAAAGCATTCCTGTCGTCGGCATGTACTCAACCTGAAATTTAAATTTGTATATGAAAGTGCTGTAAGTACCTCTTTACATTGTCAGTTTTGTATAGCATCATGGTCCACTGATATATTTTTTTTAATGTAATGTTTTGCTTTTAACCTTTTCGCGATTTCACTGAGTTGTACTTTAATCTGTTTTCCTTTATTTGAATACCCGCCTGAAGTATGTCTTTTGCATGTTTCTTTGATCTTGGGTGTATGGTTTAGGTTGGGAAATGTATTTACAATGTGGCTTTTATAGGTTTCCTTCCGAACAAAGGTATTTCACCCTAACATAAACAGCAACGGAAGTATCTGTTTGGACATTCTAAAAGAGCAGTGGAGTCCTGCCCTTACAGTTTCCAAGGTATGAGGCTTTTTACTCGTCAGTGCAGTGTATTGAGATCTATTTGCAATTAAAGTTGATATTAATTATTAATGCAATTTGTTTCAGGTGTTACTGTCAATTTGCTCCCTGCTGACAGATCCCAACCCAGATGACCCTTTGGTGCCTGATATTGCTCACATGTACAAGACAGACAGAGCAAAGTACGAGAGTACTGCCCGTTCTTGGACTCAGAAATACGCCATGAGTTAGGCGGATATATATGCTTATGCTTCTGGTGTCTGCTTATGTGCAAAATATGTTGTTTGGGGATGTCGGTACATATGCATATATAGTGCCTTCTGCTTTGATTTTATAATAATTAAAACCCTGCATAAGACTCTTTTATACCTTATTAATATTTTGTTCTATATTTTGCTTTCCTCTTTTCCATTTCATCGCATCTTTCTAATCCTTTGCTTAAGCCATTTCATTTTTTACCTTATAATTCTAAATGAAAGGACAAATAGGTTTAGGTCAGGTTTAAGTTTATGGATCAATTTATTTTATAAAATAAAAGTTATATTTTTAAAAATATATAATTTTGTTTTTTGTTTTTAATTATCCATTAGTTTATTATTAAATTAAGTTTATTAATATAATGTAAAATTTTATATATTTATATTTTGTTTTTAATGTTTTTTAAAATGGACCAAAATTATCCATTGGTTTGATATAAGATTGAGGTAAATCTAGAATTATGGTTTATTTGAAAATATATAGTGGGTCGAGCCAATAAAATTGAATGTGGTGGTGTGTTGGATCGGGTTGATGCTAAGCTTAGCAACATACTTTCATCATCATAAGGGAAACCCAAACTCCATAAACATATCCAAGCCAAGGTCTTTTCCACCATACCCTTACATGCCACAAACTCCAGAGTTCAAGAACCAACCATAAGATTTTCTCAAGTGTCAAAGGCTTGATAATATGAACTTTCCTAACCATCTATCTATTACCATTCCTAGACAAGATTTCTAACCTTCCTCAATTCAGAAGCTTCTCATGACTTTATCTTAAATGAAAGCTTTGTGTTTTCTTTATTTAAAAAAAAAATCAAACCAACTGTTAAAAGTTTTATATCTACATTATACAAATTAATGATGGCCATATAATCAAAGATTAAAAATGATTTAATATGAAATCAATTTATAAATATTTATAGTTTATTTTGTTAAGCTTTTAATTAAATTCTTATAGTTTATTTTTTAATATCCTTATAAATTAAAAATCTATATAGTCAAGTGTTCAAATGTTTAATTAGTGTTTAATAAAAGGTTTATCCGAATAATGAGACAATTTACCTATATTTAATCCCTCCCTAACGAAATAAACATAATAACTTAACCATATTTAAAACTAAACCCTTATAAATACTCATTTCGGTCACCACCACACACTAAAATCAACAAAATTCTATAAATAATACATTTTATATACAATTATTTCATTTTATTATTCACTTATTAAGTTGAAGATAGATCTCTTCTCAATTTTAACAATAAAAGATATTTATTGAAATGCTTAAATAAATTATAATTTTTTTGTAAATAATTTATTATTAAAAAAATTAATTAACATAATAAGTTGCTTAAAAAATATTAAAAATTATTTTATCAATTTTTTTTAAAGTAATTCATATTAATTAACTCTATAATCAAATTTAACTTAAAAAAAATATAAAATAATAAATTCTTTAAAAAAATTTAAAATTTTATTAAATAAAAATTATATATAAATTGCTTATTATTAAAAATAATAATAATAATAATAATAATGTAGGATATTAAAATTTATTTTTGAATATTTCAATATAAATTAAGTTATTTCTAATATAATTTGTTTTGCTATAATAGTTAAAAAAAAAGTGAAGTTGGTAAAAAATATGGAAAGCTTGTTACCTAAATTGGTAGTTGTGGGGGAAGTTGCTTCCATCCTAATTTTGGGCCATGTTTGGATTTTTCCTAACAATTGGGTCCATTCAAATTACTCCTTTTCTACTTTTTATTTTTTATTTTTTTTATCAAACTACTTGTCTAAGTTAGACCCCTTGGTGTGTTATTCTCCAATTTCTTTTATTGTTAAACCAAATCTATAAATTTTTTTCTTTCTAATAATTAAGAATGGGAGGGTCTAAAATAAATTTTTCAAAAGTTTTCAGGGATTAAAACATATTTTATTAAATTCAAAACATTAAAACAATGTTTTTTTAATTTGAGAAATTGAAAAACATTTTATTTCAAATTTTAAAAACTAAAAATATAATTAAAATTTTAAAATATATATTTTATTTTTAAAATAAAAAGTTCCTTGTCCCACTTTCTCGAGTAATTTTTTATTTATTTATTAAAGTAATGTTAAGTACGTGATTTCGTAAAAAGTTGCATAAAAGCTGAGAAATTTTGTTGTAGTAAAATCTAGAAAATTTCTGAGACCAAATCACGTCATTAAAAAACATGTGAATCAAAATTACACAAACACTAAAATAAAACAAAAAAGAAAAAGTGTATCAAAATAACATTTAATGCAATTTCTATTTTTATTTTCCATCGACAATTTTGTAAAGATCACGGGCTCACCATGAAAATCGTTTGCTAAGTGTTAATTTTTTTCCGTCGGTATTTTTGTAATTTTGGATGAAAAGTATGGATAGTTTTTAAATTGAAACCCGTGGAAATGCACGGGTCATTCTACCTAATTTTTTTATAAAATAAAAATAAAACTCAGCATTTTATTTCTCACATATCTCATATTATACAAAGACTTATAAACCTGAAATTAATTTGGTAGGATTAAGTTATATTTAATCTAATTTTCTAATAAAATATTCAAATATTCACAAATAGTTAACTTTAAAATATTAATATTAAAGAAGTGTTGAAATTTTCATGTGAAATGTACATAAGAATAATGCATTACAACATAATAAAATATCTAGTGTTATATTTGAAATGTCTTTTTATCTGATAGATAGTGGTGTTGTTATTGAAAAGAAGGATAACAGATAAAATTTTGGTAGAGAGGGGACCAATCTCCATGCCATATGCAGATAAAGCATTTCACAGCTGTGCATTCAGAAGAGCATAACCAATAAAACAAAAAGTGAAGGAAGCTTCCAAAATAGCGTGAAAACTAGCTCAGCAACATTTTGGAGTACTCATCATCTGAATTCTGTGAATTTGCTTTTGTCTATTGGTTGTAAAGTCTTTTTAGAGATAAAATTAACTGCAAAATCTGTATATAAATTGACCTCTTCTTCACTTCATCAACCTACCACAAGATGGAGTTCAGAGTCTTTATTCTTGCCATTCTTCTACTACTACAGGTACATAGATTTTGGTATGCAGTCTCAATTCAAAATGCCAAATATCTTCATTCTTTACAAAACCAAAATGTGATAATTATACTCTGACAAAAAACTTGTGCTTTGGTGTGTATGATTTCCCATCTTCAGGCTTTTGCAGATGCTTCATCTATCAGTACTGGAGTAGCCAACTCTCTTGAAAGTGTGAGTTATCCAGAATTTTCTACTTTCATGCATGCCATTGTTAATGCATGCATGTGTGCACCTAAATGAGTTGGCATATTAGATTACACTTGCTTTTCTTCATTTTGTAAATTCATGTATACTAGTAAATATTGTAAACAAAAACATGGACATTTTGGTTGCACTTGCAGACAAATGAAGCAACTCAGACTGTGGCTCTGAACAACAAAGATATCCAGCTGCACAATATCAGTAAGTAGTACATCTTTAAGGATAAATAAAATGTTTTCACTTTTTTCTTTTTAATATAATCTCTAGTTTGTAGTTATTTCGAGGAATGCAAATTTTGGAAAGGTTTCATGTGTTATGGTAAAGAAAAACTCATGAATTCAAAACACAAAACTCAATTTCACATCTTGTACGGCCAAATGTTTGCATTTGTCCATATTTTATCTTCAATCTGAAATTGCACAGAAACCATAGCTCCATTGCAAAATTATTACTGTGATAATGGGTGTTGTTAATATAGCTCAGTAAGAGGTTGAGGAGTTTATGCTGGTATAGAGGTTCTTTTCTATATATTCTTAATGGAACTGAAAAATATATGAAAATGATATTCAACTTATGCAGAAAGTTATGAATGAAAATACAATTCAAAACGAGTTGACATGTTTATCAGTTCTTAGATTGAACCATTAAATATAGTGTTCTGGTAGAAGTGATGGATTAATTATTAAAGCAATTGTTTTGGTGGGTTAAGGCGAATTATGTGTTTAAAAAGTCCAATTGGGTTAAATTCATTTTATTCTATTTAACCTAATTGGAAAAGAGACTTTTATGAGAGAGAGACAGAATACAGACAAAGAGTATAGAAAAGAGAGACCATCTTTTGGGAGAGAAAAATGAGAGAATACAATTTGCCACACGCTGTCTTTAGTTTGACCATTGGAATTGTTAATTGGAAGTCTGTGGTTAGAGTTATCAGTTATGCACTCTTTGTTTTACTTTGAGGTTTCTTTTTCTTTGTTCTTCAAACTTGAGAGTATTATTGTTTTGCTGTATTGGCTTGCACTTATTTGTGTGTTTGACTCTCTTATACCCTTATTTGATCGTAGTGGAGTTTGATTGACGGGTTTGTGCCCAAAAATTTTTAAGTTTTCCCACTTTAAAAATATTGATGTTCTCTTTAAAAATATTGGTGTTCTCTTTAAAAATATTGATTGTTATTACTTGTCCATTGTTTTTCTCTATCAGATTGCAACCATGAATGTTCTCGAAGATGCAGCAAAGCATATAAAAGGAAGAGATGCAAAAGAGCATGCAAGTCATGTTGCCACAGATGCCACTGTGTGCCTCCTGGAACCTATGGCCATAAGGAGGTTTGTCCTTGTTATGCACACCTCAAGACTCATGGCAATAAGCCTAAGTGCCCTTGATTCAAATCATTCTCCAACATTCAAATCTATGTATCATTTCAATTTCATAATCTATTCAATGCATAAGGAATAAAATCCACTACTTCATATTTTAGTATCGAGACAAATGATACATTATATGACTCAATAAAATTGTTATGGCTTTACACCAAATTCCAATGTTGTTTGTAAAGTTCTACTGTATATTTATTATATATTATATGTAATAAAATAACAATATATAAGGAGATAACTTTTTTTTTTTTCTTTTTATGTACACGTTTCACCTTTTTGCCTTTCAATTATTTTACAACTTCCATATCTCTTTCAAGTGTAATTGCAGTATGTTATTAAGTTACAGGATAGAACCAGAAAAAAATAAGACAGAAACCAAATAAAATAACTGTAAATTCTATTTGAATTTGGCGTTTTCTTTTATTTTGACATAGAGTGATAAATTTTTTATTTCAGTAGTATATATAGTGAGAATATTTATGTGATAATTAAAAATAAATGTTAGACCATTAGATTTTGTAATAAATGATGAAAACAGTAAATACACGAATTAGTTTATGCTATTTTTATATATATAAGAAGAAAAAAAAAACTAAATTATTATTTTTTTTTAAATCTAATTTAATTCAACTCAATTTTAATTAGGTTATGTTCATCAATTGAATCATAAATTTTTAAATTATATATATATATATATATATATATAAAAGAGTATTAAATGTTTTTTTTAATTATTTTAACTCCTTATATTTTTAATTTTAGGTTGATCAATTACTATTTTTACCTTTTGATTTTAATATTTTTTATATCTAAGTTTAATAATATTAAATATAATTTTGTCATTATTTTCCTTAATATAATGTTTAATAATAATTTATTTACTATCATAAAATTAATAAAATTAATAAAAATACTAAATTTATATGTTTTGAAATTTTGAAAAACTGAATTGATGATTTTAAAAATATAATAAAAATAATTAAGAAAAATAGGAATAAAAAATATATTTAATCCATATATATATATATATATTAATTTTTAATTTAATATTTTAATTTTTAAAATAATTTTAAAAAACAAATTATAGTTTTAATGTTTATATAATAAAATAATTTAATATTTTAAAAATATATTTAAATAATAAAATAAATAAATTAAATAATATTTATATTATTAATACTATTAAAATTATTTAACAATTTTAATCGGTTGAATTAAGTCTTGAATTTAATATTCAAAATCTATCCTTTATTCCATAGCATATTAAATTAAATTAGATAAAATTGAATTTTAACCAATCATAAAAATTACTAATTTAATTTGTTTAAAATAATTTAAGTGGGATGAATTATTAAGGATTAAATAATAAATACAAAGAGTATATTAATTAAAAGAATATATATATCTAAACATTTATGGTATTGAAAGATGATCATAAAATACATTGACTTTGATATATAACATTGGGTTATGACGATGAATCAATATTGAAATTGATAATCTCAACAAAAAAATCAAGAGTTATCAAACAAAAAAATGCAAGAGTTATCATAAATGTGAACTCAAAATAGTTATTTAACTTATCTTGTAAAAACCATTATAAATTTTGAGAATTTTAGGATGTGTTTGTTTTTTCACACGAAAAGTAAAGAAGGACGGATATGAAAAGAAAACATGAATTTCAAAATTTAAAATCATTGATTCTAAAATAAATTTACGCATCTGTGTTTCGCTGCTCAACTGCGAAAAAATGTAGAGAAAAACGAAAAAAGATAGTTTATATAATTATATATTAAAATTATTAATATATTTTTTATATTATTATAATAATAAATATTAATATAATATAATAATAATAAATTATTAATCATAAATATTAAATAAAAATATTAATAATTATTTAATTTATTTTAATATAATAATAAATTAAAAAAATTATTAATAATATTAAAATAATATTTTTTATATTTACTTTTCATCTATTTCTATCCTGTTTCCCTTAATCCAAACAATATTATTTTTTTTTTTCTTATTTCTTTCCTTTTCCATCTTCTCAAATCTACACCCTAATCCAAACACACTCTTAATCACAGTTGAACAATGAAAAAATATTCAAAGAATAAATAACGATGATTTAACTATAAATGAGGATAATTTGAAATCAACAATATTGTAATTAATGTTACATTAACTTTTCAAATTTTTGTATGTACCAAATTGATACTCTTTAATTTCTTTATTCAACATGTTTATCTATTTACAGATAAAAAATAACAAACAAAAACATGTCACATCACATTATGATATGACATTTTACTTGTCACATCACCTTTTAACAAAAAATATTAACAAATACCTAAAAATAAAATAAAACGTCAGTAATTAAAAAAAGAAAAACAAAATTATAGACATCGAAAATGATAAAATCAGTATATTTTGAGAACATTTACATATTTAAACCTAATTTTAAAATTTTAAAATAAGACGTGTGAAAACATATTAAAAGCAAATCAATTTGAAATGAGGAACAGATACTACAAAAATCAACACTTATCATGCAAATGCAATTGTAACTGACCGTTAGATAACTATATAAAAATCTAAAGAATATTTCAAATAACTTTTAAAATCAATTTTCTTATTTCAAAATTTATTGACTTATTCAATATTAGTAATCTAAAGCCTCTCTTTCATATTCATTAATGTTTAATTAAAAATATATTTATATATAAAATTTTATTCTATTTAAGCTAAAATACTCTTATTTAATATTCCATCATTTAATTAAATAGTTTTTCAAAGTAAGAAAAAAGGGAGACTAGAACACAAATATGAAAAGGAGCTGCAAAGACAATCATGAAACATTAACAAATTATATCATATATTGTAAGCTCTAGAATCTGAATGCAGTACCTACAATTTACAAATCCCCTTTCAAATTAGCAATATTTCAGCCAGATTAAAAGGGGGGAAATAAATGGTTTCATTCAGGGCATGTTAACTGCAGTTCATCTCAAAATACCAGTTCAACTAGGAAATTGCTATATTTTCTCCCTGCTTTTCAATTAGAGGTATGCGAATATGTGATCATACCTTTCATCAAACAAATCCCCCAAACCCAAAAAAACAAAATAAAAAAATCTCATCCCCCTCCCAAAAGAAAAAAAAAAATGAATCATGGTAAAAATGTACAGGAACCTAACAATATAAGGAAGCAAAGCAGCAGATTTTATATGGTTTCCCGGCTGGCCAAAATTATTCTGCCACACACGCTATTTGGCACAAAACTCAGACTTGAATCTGGTCAGGTTCTGAGAGAATTTATCCCTGTTCTTTGCATCCAAGCTGAGCGATACATCTGTCATAAGCTTGTCAAAACACAAAGAAAGCCGCTGGTGTTGATCTGGTGGCTGCAAAATAATTCAAGCAAAATTAATATTTTAAAGAATGAAATTATTGCTAGTTCTATTGCTGTTGGAAATATATTCCTCCTTAATACTTCAATTGAGAGAGAAAAGAGAATTTTCATTAATTCTTTGTGAGATTGTGGTAAGTTACTCAAAAGGTGAGTTAGTGTGTTATCCTCTTGAAAAAATAATAGATTCTTTTGTAATCCTATCTTCATAGTGGAATTTTATACTGGCTTGATCCATCCCATGGTTTTTCTTTCTCTCATTTAATAGATTTTCACATTAAAAATACTGTGTTATTCTCTTCTCTTATCTTATTTTCGTATAAACCTATTTTAAGTTACACAAAGAGATGGAAATTTTTCTTTCTCTTCTGCATAAACTACTCTGTTTCCCAACAATTGCGATCGAGTGCCTATAAATGCTACCTGTGTAGACAATCTAACTTCGGCCACTCTTGAATGCTTAAAAATACAAAGTATTCTAGATGGTTTTGATTGGGAAACAAGCATAATTTCATCACTTGTTGGAAAAATTACATACATGAATTAGATTTATCTCTTATCGGTTCGTCTACTGGACTCAACATGGTTTGCTGCTGCATGTGGTTTAAGAAATTGTAAAGGTTTCACTAAATCAAAACCATGTGGACCAATTACAACCAGTAGAAATATTTGCATATTAAGCTGAGAAAGCATCCATTTTATTAACCGCTAGAACCAACTTGGAAAATAAATAGACAAAAACATGGTTATCAAACTCTACAATTCATGAACTTGGATGGATATACGAGGCTAATGATTGACTACGAGTTAGTTCTCAACTAAACTAGGTTCCGAAGTAGACTCATGATGAAGCAAGTACACTCACATAAACTCAAGCTGACTCATAAGATGACTATTGATTCAACAACTCCATTGGAGGAAATATATTTAATCAAAATGGCATTAGGAGATATCATTTTGATTGTCAATTTTAGAGCCCCAGAAGGAACCATGGCAAGGTATCTTCCCTCTTTTCTTTTCTTCAATTTCACCCTCGTCTCTCAATTCTTTGGCATTCCATTGCCCACTGCATTTCGTTCTCTTATGTGTTACACGCAATTTTGAGTGCTCAAGTCAAGAATGCATTTCAAAACTTTAGATTGTTTCCTTCTCCTTCGCAATTTAGCCATTGTGTTTCTTCTCCTTTGCACATTCTCCTCTAGTAAGAAGTAAGCTCTTCATGGTCCCCATTTTCTTCTCCTCTACAAGCTCCCCTCTACAAAGTTGGATAGTATTCTTTTTTACATATTTTTTTGTTGGAATCACCCATATTCTCGACGTCAAGGATGAATTGGAAATCCTACATCGTAGAGGTTGAATTAGGCACATATCTAGTTTTTAAGATGGTAGCAGAGTCTGTTGAATCACCCATTCCTCAATATGGAGTGTATTGGAAATCTCATATTGACTAGCGATGAGGTCAAATTATAACATAAAAGTAAGATGAAACCTCAACTTACAAGTTGGTTCTATAGGGTTCAATTAGGTCTATATCCCTTTCTATAATTTTTTATTTGTGAAGAGGTAAGTAAGCTCTACATTCTCTTCCCATGTTTTCGATGCCTCAACATCTATGTTGGGACATGGTTATTGTTTGGACTTGGGAATTTTATTTGTTAAATATTTTATTTTTCTGTTTCAGTTGTTGAAATTTTAAAATGCCTAGAAGTGGGAACTTATTTATACAGAGTAGTTTTAACTTATATAGTAGTCGTGCACTACTAGACTTAGTTATTTAATAACGTGGATAATTATTTTACTATTTTGCTTAATTATGTTGTTGAACTATTGCCTTGGTATGTTATATATTTTTTTCATATCAAGTAGACCCTTATGAGTCTAGATAGCTCCCACGAGTCTACATAAGCTTTCATGTTTGATAACCTTGTACAGAAACGTCTTGACGCAAAATTGATCTCATTATGAAGGAGATACAACATACAAATCTACTGCTTTGCATGCAAGCAAAACAACAAATTGTTTCCTTCTCGAGTAAGCGCTCTCATGATTGGCTGGCTGAGTATAGTGATAGGGACTAGAGTATTATGGGATGTCAAAATAAAAACCACTCCTTGAGAAGGTAGCACGTATGAGTGTGTGATACCTGTGATAGCAAGAAACCCAATATGGTTGCCGGTGGGCAATGAGTCCAGCAAGAAATCACTGATTACGGTTAACTTTCATAAATCTTTGTGAGGGGGATAAAAACAAGAGGTCAAGTGAATTAATCCATGTGTCTTGACTACTCAGAGGACTTAATTATAGTCATAAATACAATGGATAATAGTTACATAATTAAGCTATTCCTAATATCTCTAATTATAGAATTTAACTATTTACACAACATTATATAATTGCAAGATTCCTATCTGGGGGCCTAGAATATATTTCTATTTTTTTTGGCAATACATTATTCTTTGATGACTGAACTCAATGTAGGTGCATCAACTGTTTTGCTCAATTTATTATATGGTTCAGATACAATTTGTTCAAGTCTGTGACAGTTCTACACAGATTTTTAGCCTATTTAAGGAAAGTAATTATTCTGTTTAGACTACATAACTTAATGTTGTATACAGTATGGTAATGATGATAGTAGTACTGGTTAGTAATACATTTATTTAATATCATATGGTAATGATAATAACAATACAGCAAGACAACAATTTATATTTATGCCCATATTAACCAAGGTATGCAAAGAATAGCAATAGAGGGAAGCCTGATATACTGCTAAATTACATAAAAAGATGTGCCGGACAACAATAAAATTTGTAGACAGATTTGGACTTACATAGGAAGCCAAAATTTGAGCCTTGACATTTGTGAACATCTGCAACACAAATAATCAAGTCAATATGCTTGCTTATATTGAAGAAATTACAAGACTTAGATATGGTGGAAGGAAAGTATAAAAAGAATGTTCATGGTAATATTAGATGGACATCCGTTAGATGTGTACTACCGTCATACAAGTAATATAAGCAAAGGAAGTATTACTGATTCCAACTTCAACCTAAGAATAAAATCTTTTGATCAGCCTATGCTTTCTAGTGGTAATTCTTCCAACACCATCAAAATCCTTATTCGAAAACTGCCAAAATATTTTTTGTTGGTACAAGTGTATGTGCTATTGAACTGTGAGCATAGAGTTTTACTCCTAGTCAGTGTCAGTCAGTTAGAATTCTGTTAGGAATTAGTTTTCCTTCTCAGCCATATATAGTTACATCACAATAAGTGTGTTGTAATCATCACATTATCTCCTCTGTAATACTTCAATGCTGATCGCATTGCAGATCATGTTTTTGATTCTTAACTCACATTGGAGCAACAAGATCAATTCCCACTTTCTTGGTGCTTCGGATTATTCTATGGAATCAAAGCAAAGCTGCAACTTGATGGCTCGCTGGTTCTTACTCAAAGCAAATAATATCTGTGATTTGCTTACAAAGACAAAGATGGATAGAGCCAATCACATATCTTCTTCCCATGATAGACGGCTGCAAATTGTCAAAAGAAGGAATAGCTATTTCTTAGATGCCATGGACTATAGACCTATGGTGGGTGCCTTGTAGTATACTTCTACTTGCCCTGATATTAGTCTTTCTCTCAACAAAGTTTACCAATTTATGGCTAAACCTCTCAAGCAGCACTGACTTGTAGTGAGGCACTTAGGTACCTTTAGCATACTCTCATGAGATCTTCATCTACTGCCAAACCCTTCACACTTTCCTCTTATTCCTTAAGCCTACATGGTGCAGATTGGACTTCTAATCCTGATAACAAGAGGTCCACCTCTGGTGCAGATTTGTTTCTTGGTCCTAACTTGGTTTCTTGATGGTCCAAAAAAATATCATGGTGGCTTCCTCCAGTACTAAAGCGGACTACAGGAGTCTTCCAGTAGCAACCTCAAAGGTTATATGGATTCAGATCCTACTATCTGAGTTGAAGGTTCCTCACACTGCTTGTCAAGTCCTGTATGCTAAACACCTTTTCACTTGCTCTTATCCCAATCCTTCATGCTGGCACCAAGCACACAGAATTAGATCTCTTCTTTGCTCCAAATAAGGTTCACTGCAAGCAACTTCAAGTCATTCATGTCCCTGCCTTAGATCAGTTCACGAAGGTTCTTTCTCCTTCACAGTTTCTCATTTTGTGGGACTAGCTCAGAGTGCTGAACTCTGCTGTTTCCCACCCCTCCTGAGTAAAGAATTTACTCCTTGTAGTTCTCTCTATTATGCTGTATTTTTCAGTTTAAAGTTTCCACCTAACAAACTTGATAGCCATCAATAACAGTTAATTAGAATTATGTTAGGAGGTAGTTTCCTTCTTTGCTATATATAGCTACATGTTTGCTGTAATCATCCTTCTCTTCTAGTAATAAAATCAAGTTTCAATTCTCCGAAACTCTTGGAACCTCAATAGGCAACACATAAAATACTCATATAAGGAATTTATATGAATAATGGCCAACAATGTGGAAATAATGGATTCCTGGATCCTACATTTCCAGATTAAAACAGAATGCCATGATATAAAATGCAGGTATTGTCATTTCCTGTTGAAACATCTAATAACAGGCCAATTGCTCTAATATCTATTTAGGCACACCTAGTTTTTGAAACAATCATGTCAAAAAACTGTACTGACACATTATGTGTTCTAATTAGCATGAACAACCATTTGAATTTATAACTTATGAAACAGTATGAATAAAGAATATTAAAGTGAATGATAATGGCAATCGGGCAGTCAAATAATCACCTCTTCACTGATTAACATCATGCTCAGAATTGCACGGCTAAGAGTCCACTGATTGCCACGGTCCTCAAATATAACAACTTCAAATAGAGTTCTCAATATCTAAGGAAATTTAAAGACGATTAAAAGATCAAGACAGGCTTATATCAGACAAAACACCCATAAAGTAAGCACATTGGTTCAAGCTATAATGAAAAGAAAAATAAACATTAAGTAAGCTAATTATAAACATACTCTAGAGAAAAGATCAGCACAATCTGAAATGAGTCCAGCTGCATTAAGAGCGGCAGGTGAGTTAACCGACTCTCCAACAGTAACATGGGTGAAATAAAATGTAGCCAAGTTGTCAACAGCATAGGCGCACTACATACACAAAGGGAAAATTAGAGTTAGAATCTACACAAATACCATATAATAAGAAATTGCCATTGGTTCTCAATTCATGAGCAAATAAAAATTGATATTTAGTTTATGAACCAAATTGACATTTAATACCAGTAAATAACATTAATTTAATTATTTTGGGTAATCAACATCCACATTATTTATCTTTGGTAATTATTTTGGTATGTAAAACAGGAAAAAAGGAACATGCAGTAGTGGTGTAATCAGATGTACTTATTGATGAATCTAGGCGGTGGAGATGTTTTATGCCACTGCAGTGCATAAAAATACACAGGATATTCATTCTTTATTTACCTTTTGGTACCTTTGGTACCATTATTTATTATTATATAATATCTTTCTTTGCTGAGCAAAATAAACATTAATTGAATTATCATAACTAAAAATGTACCAAGCTTTTACAAACCTGTGATGATATTTTCTCACTCAAGTCTTTAAGGCCTGATTCAAGAGATCCAACAACAAGCATGAAGGTAGTTTTATCCAAACTCAAAACAAATGACAAATGATTACTGAAGAGAGAATCCAAGAATGCAAAGTAAGCTGCTGCGACCTGGAAAATTGTCCAGAGGAAAACAATAAACTGTAATGATGTTTTCAACACACCAGAATCTATAGATTCAATATGCTGTGATCAGGACACAACACTAGACAGAACTCTAACAATCGTTGTTTCCTTCTTAAGTCAAACTCAGCCATCATTAACTTTTAGTTCTTTTAGGTATATTCCAGAAACAAAAAGAAGGATCAAACACTCGTATGCAAATGAATTGATATCAGGTTAAGAAAACAAGCAAACCAATTGGTAATTCAAATTTAAGTAGACAAATGGAAATATTACGTGTAAGGTTTACCAACTATGTGTGTAATAGATTTTACAGATATATTACAATTTACAACACAACTTGGATAAACCATAGGAAAGCACTTCTACTGTTAAACTAACATGTTAGAGAACGTAGAATAAATGTAGAGTAATACCTTCCGATATGCAAATATATCAGCCAAAGAAATTGATAATATCATCTTAACAGTAATATCAAGAGCATCAACAAGCGCTCTATCACCATAAAGTTCAAAAATACCAAAGTTGACAAAGCTCCCAGATATTGCTGCCAGAAAAAAGAAAATAACCAAAATAAACCCATTGGCAATAAATATATGATACTATTACATTATATGTTCACTCAATTATTTTTTGCTTAAGAAACCACACAAGGGAAAACAGATAATACATAATATTACAAAAATAACTGTAAGTGTTAATGAAGTAATCAATTATTGTGAATCCAACCTCTAAAATATATAAAAATAGTCTGAGAATTTATCCTTTCACTTCTATCACCTTAAACAATTCAGAGACATACTTACATATAAATTTCATACTGCTGATATAAAATTCCACGTAAAACGTGACACAATTACTTAAAGGGGCAAGTAAAAAACAATTTAACCAAGTGAAACTTGAAAAAGCATTATATTTAGAATATAATAGGATAGTAGTGAAAAGCAGGTTGGTGGTACTAAAATGTATTTTTAACATGTGTTTAAATCTACTGACAAAATGTTAGCTGGATCTAAACCTAAATAACTTCACGCTAGGGCAGTCCCTTCCAATACATCTTACATGTCAACAGAAAATAAGATAGACGGTGAGCTATGGTAAATTCCACAATATATGCGTACCTCGTGTAAGAATTAGCAAACAAATTGATATCCCCTTGTATTTAGATGTGTACATGTCTGCTTTGTTAGGAAGAGGTAAAATTCTTGATCCATAAGCAACAATCAATTTACTAACTTCTCGGAAAAGAAGTATCCCATTTGGAGAAGAATATTCAAAATTCAATCGCTGGGATTTGTTCAGTACTAGTTCCGCCATGAATTTCAATAATGGAGTTGTAACCTGCATAATGATTTTGAAATCAAACATCCCTCCGGTGTGACAATAATACTCTCTCTATTAAGCAGGAGGAGAATATGAAACACTGATTGGAAGATGTACAGGTTAAGCTCATTAGACATTAATTATATAATACCTACCTTTCACAATGGTAAAATTAGCCAAACATTTGTATTATTCACTTCAGAACCAGGTAGTTGGATCTCTATGTAACAGTTTTAACTTGAAATTGAATACTCTCTTCAAAAGTTAACACATGAAAGAGGATTTTTAGTTCTTTTAATATGAGCTGTAGTCCCATGACTCCCAAGTCTGAACTACTTCTAATCGTTTCAGAAAAGCCATATTTTCCAGAGAAATACTTTTATTTTCCTCTGGCATTCATTCACCACAAATAAAACTAAAACCAACCAAGCCTTATCCAAATATGTGGACTCAAATGTAAATTAATGGTCACCATTTGTTCTCTTCTATAGTTACCAATCCTGCATTGCAACATGTGGAAAATACAAAGTATATATTTTCTGATTTGGACAAATACAAAAAAGGTATAAATAGAGTACAAGGGAATAAACCTGTGCACTAATCAATCCCTGAAAATCAAGGAAATAATTCTCCCTATAAATGTTGTACCTAAATAAGGAAATAAAACTGATCTTATTTAGATTAACTCCTATTATGGGCTGTACAAATCAGAACTGGAAAATTCTGATTTATATGCACTGATCTCGAACACTCCTCCTCAATCAGGGTGGTAGATGTCTATTATACCCAGATTGGATCAAATGTTTTCATATCCTTGAAAGGGACTTAATCAGGATGTCTGTTGTTTGTCTGCATGATGGAACATGGTCAACACTTACCATGGCCAATTTTTTCTTTAATGAAGTCTCTTTGTAGTCCACTCCATACGATTGAGTAAACCCTTTTGCCACCAGTCGGGCTTTGTACTATATACTACCATCGGCATTGTATTTGATGGAGAATAACTACTTGCATCCAATCGATTTCTTCCCTTCCGGTAGAGTGTTGATTTCCCATGTGGCATTTTTAAACAAAACATAAACTTCTTCTATTACAGCTGCTACCCATTCAGGTTGTTAGAGTGCCTCTTGAACATTCCTTGAGATATGTGTGTTATCAAGAGTTGCCACAAAAGACCTATACCCCTGTGACAGTTTTCCATAGGACACATTATTCTCAATGAGGTGTTAAGTGCAAGATCTCACCCCCTTAAGGCAATAGGAATGTCAATGTCATCATTAGGTTCAAGATTAGAAATGATATTACCTAGGGAAAAATCTCACCCCCTTAAGGCAATAGGAATGTCAATGTCATCAATAGGTTCAAGATTAGAAATGATATTACCTACGAAAAACTCATTTTCTGGAGCCTGGTTGAATTCATGGATTTTCCTTGGAGCTATTCTAGACTCTACTTCCTTCCTTCTCTTACTAAAGTATGTCGTCCAGTTGTCTCCTTGTGTAGTAAGGCCAATCCTCTCTCTAGCTTCAGTTGGTGCATTTTCTACTGCATTTGCCTCTGCATTTGGAGCAAATTCGGCTAGTTCAAATCCCAAAAGTTGATATTCTAACACTTCAATTAGATAGGTTTACTCCCCCTAACTGCCAACTTTGGGATAATAAGGTTGATTCTCAAAAAAGGTGACATCCATGGTGTGGTAAAATTTCCTAGTTTGAGGTGAATAGCATATGTAACCCTTTTGGTGTAGGGAGTAACCAAGGAAAATGCATTTGATGGATTTCGGATCAAGTTTGTGATGAGGAGGATTGAGGTTGTGAATAAACGCTAAACATCCAAATCTTTTAAAGGGAATGAATGTAAGGATATGATTGGTAGGGTATGAGGTTTGGAAAGTAGACTAAGGGGTTAAAATTGAGGATTTGGGAGGACATTCTATTGATGAGGTGGGTTGCAAACAGGACAACTTCTCCCCAAAAATGGTTGGGTACATTTATAGATAACATGAGAGATCTGGTCACTTCTAGGAGATGTATATTCTTTCTCTTGGCAACCTTGTTCTGTATACTGATAGTGCTCTCGGCCATTGTCACGCTTTAGCACCTTAATGCTGCTTTGAAATTGTGTTTCCACCATAGTATGTAACAGTTCAAATATTCTCCCAACTTATGATTTCTTCTTCATTAGAATAACCCAAGTGACCCCGTGTGTGAGCGTCAATGAAAGTGAAACCATCTTGATCCAGTGATGGTCCCCATATATCGCTATGAATTAAGGAGAAAGGTTGAGATGGTTTATAAGGTTGAGGTGGGTAAGACTTGCGAGTATGTTTGGACAATTGGCATATTTCACATTCAAACAAATCCTGATTTTTATTGAATAATGTCACAATATTACAAAATTTTTACTATTTGAAGGTACCATTGCATAAGAGTTGGCCTTGGGTTTCGCTTCTAACACTTCATCTTGGAGGAGGTAGAGTCCAACACATTCTTCAACATTGTCAATCATCTTTCCCGACTCCAGAAATTTTAGAGGTTAGGGAAGAATTTAGTGACACACTTCAAATCTCTTATCAGTTTACTAATAGATAGCAAATTACAATCATGTTTAGGCACATAAAGATCTAAATTCAAGGTAAGATTTTGGGAGATAATAACTTAGCTTTTACCCATGACCTTAGAAAGAGTCCCCTCAACTATTCAAACTGTGTAATCATTTAGGCATGGAAAATATATTTTAAACAAAGTTAAGTCTCCAATCATGTGATCTAAAGCTCCTGAATCTATGATCCATAACTTTGGTTTTCCATTGCTAATTTAGAGCATGTAAGAAATTACCTTTTTGTGCTCCTATAACTATACTAATTGTTTACTAGAAAATTTACTATAGTGCTTCCATATTGCTCCATGCTGAATGGAGATGAGTTAGAATTCACCTCTTTGATCCACCAGGTATCCTTTGTGTGACCTAGTTTCTTACATTAAACACACCAGGGCCGATTTTTCTTTTTAGATGGACAAGGGTATTCGTTAAGGGTAGTTTCTTAAAATTAAAAAGTAGTTAGTTAGTTAAAAAGGATTTAAACAAAAAAAGAAAATTTCCAAATTAATAATAAAAATGTGAAAGTAGTTAGTTAAAGCTAAGATTTGAAAGGAAAACAAAAAAGTTGACTACAATGAAAACTAGTTTTTTTGTAGATAGATCTATTAGTTTTAAATGAACATTCAAGGTTTTTTTTTTTTCTTTGCCTACCTAGTTTACCCCTCCTACAACATAGGTTCAACCCAAACACCACCTTCCATGTGTAAAACAACACAAGTGGATTTGGTTGTTTGGAGGAAACATATGGGGCAACACAACAAGTGTTTGACCTATCTATCCATCATGGTGATGAAAATGTCATCATAGTGGATTCCAAGGTGGTGGAGTTGAAGCAGATTTGAAGCAGAACAGTGGCTGTGGCAGATGCTGCAAGTCTTTGCCACAGAGAGGAAAAAATTAAAAAATAAAGAGATCTAACAATGAACATCCAGTTTTCCATGGTGAAAGAACATGATTGAGAGCCAGCTACAAAGATAATGTGACATCATTGGCTTGGTATCAGTTTACCCTTTTATAATATTCATCAAGAAACCCCTTATAATAATTCCTTCCAATGTCCTGCTTGGTATCAGTTTACCCCTTATAATATGCATCAAGAAACCCCTTATAATAATTCCCTCGATGTCCTACTTGGTATCAGTTTACCCCTTTTCATAGGACTAAAGCCCATTCGATCTAATCTCACCATTGTCTCCAATAGCCATTACATGTGATGAAACCACCATAACCAATTCTCCTTCATCTTTCTTCAATACGTGTTACACAAGTATCTCCTCATGTATATTCTAAATCATGTCTTGTCTAGCCACACTTCCATCTTAATATTGTCATTTCTACTAGTTACTTTTTTCTCAGTATTCCCATAAAGATTCACTATCAGAGTATTGTTAATTGTATAGGTTAGCAAAAAAATTATTAGGTTTCAAAGTAAAATAAGAAAATAAATTAAACTTTAAAAAGGAAAAAGTGAAGCAGACCTCTGGAATATCAGCATAATGTGTAATGCCTTTCAAAAGAAGAGGCATGTGGGCAGGATAAAGCCAATCAAAAAGGAACCCGTACGTTCTACGGCTGTTAACAGGCAATTTAGAACAATCAAAATAAATTAACATTGTTTACAAATAACAAGCTTTGTTAGCAAAACAAAATTTTGATGTTTTAATTTCCAACCTATTAGTAGCCATTGCTATTCCTCGAAGGTCCCGCATCAACCCAATGAATGCATATTTTACAGCATCTGTTTGGAACAGTGCATCAGGTGTTGATTCCAATCTAGCTAAAACCTTACCGGTTAAAAAACGAAATAAAAAGAATCAATTAGAATGTAAAATAATCAGTAGGACCTATTAATAATCATTTATAAATTGACAATAACTTGTTAGGCCCAGATTAATGGAGGTAAGACAAGCATCACTTGTCACAAAAGAATTTCATGAAGACATGGCCTTCTTAACTAGCTACTAAACTGTGGTTAAAAGGACTAACAAGACAAGGTCGAGTTCAAGGATTTAATTAAATTAGAAGTAGTTGTTCAAAAAAAAAAATTATAAGGGTAAGCCAGTATACGTGTTTGAGCTTTATTTGTCCACAGATGTCAACAATGTCTTGTAAAGGATAAAAAGAATATTAAAAATTATAACTTGAATCTGAAGCTTTTAGGGAAAAAGTTTGAGTGATATATATATATATATATATATATATATATATATATGTGTGTGTGTGTGTGTGTGTGTGTGTGTGTGTGTGTGTGTAACAAAAGTCAAAAAGGTACGTTGTGTCAATGTAACATGTAGGGGGTTGCGGTTAGTGAGAATTTTTTGAAAGCAGTTTGTTGTAGGATCTTTAATAGAGCAGCTTTCATGCGTGGATTTTTTAATCCCTTGGTAGATAGACGAATTTGGAAGAACTTCTTGTCATTATGAATGCTATTGAATAGGCTCATAAAAAAAGATGGTTTCATTTGTGGATTAAGAGTGATAGTACTAGTGCTATTCAAGAATTTACAGCAACACATTGTTTTAAATAGTTACATTGTATGGATCCTCTTCAGGAGATGAGATTTAAAGTTTCTCATATATGTATAGAGAGAGAAGGTAATAAGTGTGCGGATTTACTTGTGGCACAAGGCATAATATGTCAGTTGGATTGTTCATAGGATTTAATGTCTTTTCTCAACTTAGATATTTTTAGGAACAGATATCATTTGCTTTCTTTTAGGTTTTTTCAGTTTCTTGTTGATGGTTTTGTTGTTTTTTCTTAAGGAATGTTGAAGATGATTAATATTGAATCGGGTGCTAACCTAGTAAGGATTGCAGTCAGTATAGTAATGCATTAGCATTCTTACTTAGATTAAAGAAAAACAGACACAGAACCACAACAGATTAGTTAAGAGATTGATCAGAAAGGAAGATTTGGCGAATTGCTTGTGTAGTATGCACTCAATAGCCATTTCTATTTACAAGACCAACAAAGATAAATCTACTTTCTAAGTACCTGTTTGATGCCAATACTGTGCAAGACCACAATTTGTTAAGATCAATGAGTCAGAATAATTGTTGCCATTATGGGTAAGTGGAAATTTAGAGCTACCAACCTGCACGAAAGGTTCCATTGTAGATTTAAATTTGAGTGGGCTATCTTCCAAGAATATCAACATGCCAATAGTATAGTACAGGGTTGTTCTGCTGCGGAAACATTCCCAATTTTCTATAAAAGGGAATAGGTCCCTCTGAAAAAAGAGAAGAAAATTGTTCCCTTAGAAATCTGCTGATTCGGCCAAGTATGCATATATACAGAAATCGAAAAATCAAGTCAATTACTCCTACATTAAGCTGGTTCCTTTTTGCCCTTGCATTTTAAAAATATTAAAGATTTTATATCTGGCTTCTAAAAATTGTGCAGTTCATACGCTAAACTAAACTCATACACGGGATACAAAACTAGGCAAAAATATGTATGTTCAAGCTAGTTTCCACGTAAGATATACAGAGGAGTTGCACAATTTTATAGTACTAATGAGCACGTTTAATTTCTCTATGTTACTTTTGTATCTGCTCGGGAGAAAATAAAAATATCCACGATATTTTTACCATTTCACCTTTTTATATACAGTTGCACATAAAAATTGGGTTCTAAGGTGAAATTAGGACAAAATGTGTCCGCATATAATATTGGTGTAATCAAATTACAAGTGAATAGTTTCTTCATGGATGATTAGAATACAGATTAGGCATTTATATCACCATTTTAGACTCTATTTTATCCTTTTCTTCTTCCTAACATAAAAATAAAATTTCAATAGTATATAGGCCAAAAGCAAAAGAGCAACAAGAAGGTCAAAAGTGCATCTCATCGTCATTGGTTAAGAGGCAGCTCACATTCTTGTTTGAAATCATGTGTTTAATAGTATCCAGTTTAAGAAGCAGTTTTCCGGACATGTAACTGCAAAAGACAAAGTCCCCAGCCAATAAAATATACAACAATAAAAAATAAAAAAACATATATATAATGAAGAGTTCAAGGTATTTGTGAGAGAACCAAACTAACCCAGAAGTCATTTCCAGAAAGAGACTTAAGGTATGATCAATAACCTCTTTGCACTGCATACAAAAACTCTCAATATTGTGAGCTCAAAAAAACAGCCATGCAAAAGATTATTAAGTATAAAACTCGTCATTACCTTTGTGTAGCTTTTAAGGTTAGTAATCATCTTTCCCACTATAACATTTAGTAGTAATAGATGATCATGGAGTCCAATAATTTCAGATAGCCGGGTATATAACTGCTGCAATCGAAGTCTAGAAAATTACACAGACTTACTTAATAATTAAAAATTCAGAGGAAAAAGCTTCCAATTTTCTACCTTAGATGAAAAAAGAGTCTGGTCACCAATGTAACACCTTCTAAGATGTTGAAAGAAAGTTAGTATAGCACGATCAAGTCTTTGCTTGCTCATATCTCCATACCTCTGTATTTGATAAGGAAGTAATCTTAAGTGTGAGAAAATACTATATACATATACAGACGTCAGTTATAACTGTCTAAAAAAACAGTTACAATACCTATAGAAGAAACCATGCTAACTGCCTCACAAACAGTTACACTAAACAGAACAGAAAATAACAGTTGTAACAAACTAACTAACACGATAACAATGTTTAACAGATGTATTACACTCACATAGTGCATTCAATAAGAATGGCTATTTAAAATAAAATACAAACACAACCTAATGCTAACATAACACAGGAAAGAAACATTAATATCCATAACTAAGAAGCGGTAATAGTTGCATAAATCATATTCTTAACCCAAACAACCTCGGTAAGTAATTCCTCAAGGGCAAAAATATTAAACAGAAGTCCTGAAGTATCAGATTGACACATTTCACAAATAGATCCTCACTTAACATTTATGATATTTTCTCAAACTATAAAGGCAGATGAAGACCTCAGAAAATTTTTTAAAAAATCACCAAAAAGGATTTTGATAACATGAATGGTACGCATGGGGAGGATAAAGAACCAAATTGTCATTTGGGGTTTGTTTTGAACAATGCTTACTAAAAAGAAAATAATTATATTGAGTTATACCACCAAATACTCTGTTGTAATCAAGCAGAACAAATGGAATCTTAAATAAAAAATCAGAACCAGCAAAACAAATGCAAAGATGATGTCAAAGTTTAATGATAAATACTCAAACATTGAACAGAAAATAACAAGAAAAAACTTATCCATAGCACAGACCATGCAGACTTTTTAATAATATTAATATATACCAATTTTATCCCCAAATAGATACAAAAGGACATACCTTACTGTGAAACCCACTATCAGAAATATTAATCAACTGTAGAACACATGCTGAAATCTCCGCATCAAATATTTCATGTGATTCTCCACTGCTGTATAGAAATAAAAGACAATTTAACACTTTACTTTGAAGAAGTTCTTATTTTTCTTCAATGGTTAAAGCAACTACCTAGAACCAGAAATCTGCTTTGTTCTGAGGATTGCAGCAACTATGTGTGTGAACCAAGCAAGTTTGGATTCAGTTACAGAGAGTTCAAAACTATCCACATGGCTTTGAAGATTTGCTTCATTCTACACAAAAGGTATAAAATCAAATCAGAATATTTTATTAAAACAGTTAACAAAAGTTAAATCACTTCATGAATAACTACTAAAAATACCACATAGTTTTTCATGATAGGCTCCACTATCTTCATCAGATACGAACTGCAACTTTCATACTGAAATTCAACAATCAATACAGATGCTAAAAGTGTAGATAATAACAATTCAAAGCATTCACTTCAAGATAAGTAACTCTTCGTATAATTTGAGAAGCATGAACCTGGAATCTACAGAGAAAAGGGAAAAATTCAAGCTGATCTTGAAGCACTTCAACATTGTCTAGAGGATTTTCACCTAACTCATCTGATAGTTCAGACTGGAATAAATGGATGATTAAGTTAAAATGTGGAATATATATTGCATTCACTTGTGATTTTATGAATGCCTATATGGAGTATTAAAGCAGCTGACCTGCAATGAATCAAATCTTGATGATACAAACCCTTCTATAACTTTAGGCACATATTCATCTAACAGATTAGGTTTGTCACCCTTGAGATACCGCACAGATGTCACTGATCTAGACCATAAATTTAGAAGATAGTACACACTACTGCCAGCCCACTGAAAGGAGACACATGCATCAATAGAAGTTTCTTTTCATATTTAATAATATGAAGACATTTTATAGTGTATTAAAGGAAGATTATGAAAACGCAACAGAAGAACAAAGAATCCTACTAAAGCAGAAAAAAGTAGGAAAAAAGACGAAAATTACTTTGCACACACAAACCTAGATAAATGCATAGACACTATTAAGCTCAGATAACTTTCCAATCACTCAGAATATATATATATATATATATATATATATATGTGTGTGTGTGTATGTATACATACATATATATATATATATATATATATATATGTGTGTGTGTGTATGTATACATACATATATATATATATATATATATATGAGTACTAGAAAACTTTGATGAAATTGCTTAAGTGAGTAATCAGAAGCATCTCTATTTACTAACATTCCAATTGAGTTATACATAAGAACAATAATCAGCAAATGCAATTCCCTACAATAATGATAAGCCATTAATCTGCCTATTTAGCTATCCTACATATTAATGCCCTAAGATAGAAACTGGTTCCAACACTCAGAATATATATTTGAAGACATATTTGATGAAATTGCTTGAGTGACTAACCACTCAGCAGCATCTTTATTTATAAACATACGTATTGAGTTACATCTACAACAATAAGAAGAAAATGTAATTTCTAGGATAATGATAAGCCACTATAAATGAATATATCAATTTAGCTATCCTAGACAAGACATTCCTAGAAATAGAAACTGTTTCCAATAATCCCCCTCAAGCTGCAACAGATAAGTTGAATGCAACAAGCTTAAAACATATAAATTAAATATGACGCTTTTGCAACATTGCAACACAAGCTTACATTCTCTTTTGTTATGGCACTACCTGAATTTACTTTCCCTTTTGATGTAGAGACAGATGCTTATTCTAGTGTAGGAGCAGCTTCATTCTATGCTCGATAGATGTTCACCATCACATAGGATATAAACCGCTGGTGACAATATATATATATATATATATATATATATATATGATTGGGCACTAAATTCCATATCATCACGGGCCCAAAAAGTCTCAAGCACTTGCTTTCTCCGCATTACTTCCACCACTTCGCGTCTTCTAGACACAGACAGTCCATCAATACCTTTAGCATGATCCAGTAGGGCAACAATTCCACAACAGACCCAGTCAGACATCACTATGCACCATCAGTACATTGTGACACAAGGATTATTTCAAACTAGCACAACTACTTAATCTCAAAATTCCACACAACCCCAATTGTTGGTCATTTAGCAATCAAACCAACACTGGCTTGCATTGTTGCATCTTTCTATTAGCCAGACCTATTTGTGATGTCAAAGCATTTTGTAGAAAGTGGATATGATATCTAACTCACCCTACAAAACTAGTTCAAAAAGATGAGGTTTACACCCCACTTATATACTATAGTTTAGCCTCATCTTTAGTCAATGTGAAATCTCTAACACACCCCGTCATATTGAAAAGTAGACACCAATCAGTGTAGTTTACACATTCCCTCGTATTGAAAAATAGACACCAATTGGTGTAGTTTACACACCTCATATTCAGATGTCTGAAGTAGACATCAATCAGTATAGTTAGACTTCACAAACTTTATTAACTAAGACTTTGATACCGTGTAGAAAGTGGATATGGTATCTAACTCACTCTACAAAACCGCCTCAATAAGTGATGTTTACACCTCAGAAAGTGGATATAGTTTGACCTTAGTACCAATTGGTTTTATGTTGAAATCTAACACATTTATCCAACAATGTCAAATCCATCAAGTATGATTAGAAATTACCATGGATGTTATTTTGTACTTACCAAATTCAAAAAGGACATACAACAAACTGAGTCTTTGGTGACTGTTTAACCAAATGTACCCATTTCATTGCCTTACCAACCAAGTTTACCTCTCTCAACATCGCCATCCATTTATTGGTAGAAATTTGTAGGCTACATGGTATTCCCAAGACAATTGTAATTGATCAAGTCCCATTGTGCCTTAGCAAACTTTGGCAGAAGTTGTTTCATCTTCTGGGCACCACTCTTAAGTTCCCACAGGCATACCACCCACAGACTCATAGGTAGACCAAGGTGGTAAATCCGTCATTAGAAACATATCTACTCTGCTTTTCTAGTGATTTCCCAAAACGGTGGTTCCACTTTCTCCTTGTGGAATATTGGTTCAACACCACCATCGAATTTTCCACTAGTTTTTCGCCATTCCAACCACTTTATGGCCGCTAACCCCAAACCATTATAGATTTCTTACCCATGGAAGGCTATGTGCCAACAATCCCTGAAGCCCTACAACACAGAAAACTCATCATCAATCAGCTTAAGGAGCACTGTCAATGTTCCCAACATCGCATGCAATCATAAGCCAAGAAGCATTGCCGCAACCTGATCATTATAATGAGAGACTAGGTGTGGCTCAAAATACAAACCTATCATCAACATCGCCTCCTTGCACATGCAAAGTGGGGTCACTTTTCAGGTCAAAATAACAAGCCACATTGGTGTTGTTTCATTTGAACTAGCTTTGCACCCATTAGCATGCATCCATCCCCTTTTCCACATTTCTCCTCCTTCCTAACTACATTGGTGATCCTTCATTTGACAACAACATTCTTCGTGACCTCACTTTGGTGAATGATATTCTTTCTTGAAGTTTTCCTAGCTTGGACCACTCAACCACTATATTTAAAATCACCGACACTAGAACCACATCACACCTTTTGTCATTATGCCCTACTAAAAACATGCCACATTCTTGTCTTTGAGGACAAAGACATCTCTGAAGGGGTGAGTACTGATAGGGCAAAGACACAAACAAGCCCAAATGTGAGCCCAAAAAACCCATTTGGTGGAATGATTTCACAAATTAAATTATATATGAGCTACCAATAGTGATTTATAACGTTCTACAAATAGGATTTGTGCCACCTGTAGGGCATTCCTATTTCTATAGGGTACAAA
Organism: Macrotyloma uniflorum; assembly: GCA_016859785.1. Classification (NCBI taxonomy): domain Eukaryota; kingdom Viridiplantae; phylum Streptophyta; class Magnoliopsida; order Fabales; family Fabaceae; genus Macrotyloma; species Macrotyloma uniflorum. The sequence goes on along the minus strand of BDMB01000012.1, from coordinate 2,842,839 downwards.
TAAAACGTATTTAAGGTTGTTTTATGCTATGAAATTAAATGAACAATTTTACCATTATTCAGTAGTAGCCCTAGTTGGAGTATAGTCTGATAGGGAACGATTCCTATCATTGTATATAACACAATTAAAATACAGATTCCTTTTCTTTCAACTCATAGAAAAGCAAAAAAAGCTGAAAATCAAACACTTTCCACAGTTCACAATCCTCATATCTCAAGAAACAAAATTTCATATAGGAAAACTTATACATTGACCAGAGCGCGACACATGACACTCACATGCCTGACAAGGCCAGTACCTAATGATAGTTCACATGGAGGATTTGACCTCAAAAATTTCACAGATTTGCCTCACACAACGAAGCACTTGAGATTGCAGTCTGAACACAACAGCAAAAGGTGCTAGAGACTTAATTGGAAGAGATAAAGCATATTCATATTTTGATGGAATTGCTTGAGTGAGCAAGCACTAGGCAACAGCTCTATAATCATATTCATATTTAATTAAATTTCACAAAAATAGTAACAAAATGTAACACTAGGCTCATGACAAGCCACCTTAAATGAATTTGTCTATTTAAATATCCTAGCCATTAATCCCCTATAAGTAGAAATTCTTTCCAACAGCTCACACAGTTCCTGACATTTAATGAACAAAATATATAATCCAGCTCCTTCAAGGAACAAATTAAATAGTAAAAAATGCTTACCTTCCAAGAATGCAAAGATTTTAATGTAAACTCTGCTACTAAGCGTATCCATTCACTATAGCCTTCAGCATTCACAAGTTCTGATAACTGCAGCATAATATGAAAAGAGAAAGCATTTATGAACCAAGAAATGCTAGTACAAGTTCAATACCAAGAGGTTTAGGAAAACTTATTTGTGCAAATTTATGTGAAGAAAATGAAACAAGAGAGACTAAGATGTGGGCAGTCAAGAAAAACCAGGAAGCAATAGTTATTCTATACCTACTTATCTTGATCAAGAGAGAAAGGAAATAGAGATACAAAGAAAAAGAAACACATAGAATAATAAGACAAGACAAACTTTAAAACTTGGAAGAGAGGATATTGTTAATTTACAAAGAGTTGTATTTATTAATTATTGGAATTATTATTACAGTAGTTGAGTTCCCAATAACTATTGCTCGAGTAGTTGAGCTAAAATTATTACTAGGTTAATTGTGAAGTTCTCTATAATTATGACTATAACTATTGCTTGAGTAGTTGAGCTAAAATTATTATTAGGATAATTGCAAAGTTCTAGTTGGGAGTTTTCTAAGATCTCTAAAACAGCACATTCGTGTTCTATTTTAATTAAGAAATAGAACTATAGTTTTCTTTCCTTCACTATCTTTCTCCAGTGATACGACAACAAACATGAATAAAGTTTTCAAAAATGAGGGTAAAGTGTTGACTATGGCACTTAAACCATAACCATAATTTATACACAATAAGAAAAAGGGAAGAAGAAAAGTTGTATTAATTATAAAAGCATTTTGGTTCAGTCTGAAATAAAACATTCCCTAGATTTTTCAACATAAGTATACGAGTAATCCCTACTCAAATTAAGACCTTCATAAATAGAACCAAATAATTTTAATGTATTTTTGAAATGAGAATTTATAACAATTTCTACACAAGGGAGTAAGATAGGAAGAGAGGTATGTGATACAATAAGTAGTGTGATAAAGAGAGAGAGAGAGAAGAAATTGTTGCAAAAATTGGTTTGAAGAGTAACATTAAAATACATGCACACCCGACAACAAGAACTGTTGGAACTAAAACTAATAATTATCATGAGGTGGTGATCCTCGGAAACAAACATCACATCGAGTGCAAAATACAGAAACAGCATTACTCACCTGATAGTTTAGTTTAAAGCGGCCAAGAAGACGACAAAAGGCATGATAATTATCATGATCACCAAGACCTGTTTTACAAAGAAATTCATCAACAAAGATCTAAACAAAATTTATATAAGTCTTATCTCACTAAGTGAGAGTGGCTACATGGATCACGCAACATCATTCAGCTCTAATACACAGCGAATGTAGATTTTAGCAGTAGTCTAAATTAGCAAAGTCCAAGTCAGGTATTTTGACAGTGATACATCTGAATTAATAATTTAATATTAATCGTATGTACCAGGTTTGTAACAATTCCTCTGATATGTATTAGTGATGCTCATTCAAAATCAGTTCACCAATTTTTTTTTTTCTCTGATATGCTGCTTATTGAAGGATTTTTGGCTGATTCTGCTTGGTGTATAGAATGGTTTATTTCTCTAATTAATTAATTATATATATATATATATATATATATGTAAATAGATATCCATCCTATGCCACATTGCCAGCTGCCATATTTACCAGGCAGATGTTTGGCTGGCCATCGCTATCAATACCACTGATAAAAACTAAATAAAATATAATACAATGAAAGAAATAATGATAGTAACAACAAAATTTCTAAATAATAATATTATAAAAAGAAGGTAAAGAAGAAATATATATATATATATATATATAATAAGTAAAATATAAGTGAAAATACACTTTATTAGAATAATAAGTAATCTAATGGCTTAAAATAATAATTCATTTTAATCTTTAGATTAAAAAAATGAATGGTGAGAATCAAGAATAAGTCTCTAATTCTTAATTTTGGATTAAGTAGATACTCTATTAAAAATATTAAAATAGGTACACAGTCTCCCATACTGATACTTTAGGATAGCAGTCTAGCAACTACTGCTATCATCATATAGAGTTTTAAAGGCTGACTGATCTACACTGCCATTTACTATTGACTAATATTGTTTGAGGAAGGTATCATTTCTTTCAATAACTTATTAGCGCAGACTAACAATTCGTCCAGACCAATTACAGAATCAATGTTCCAAGGTCATTAAAATACACCGTTAACTAATACAAACATCAAGCCCAAACCAAATAACTATAATCCAATTTACCTATTCCAGTTTGCAGAATTTCCTTGGTGCCCTGCATCAAGTGCGACAGGAACTTCATTCGAGCAGTATCATTGGGGAACAATGAACGCCGAGTAGAAGCAAGACGTAACAAGCACTCCAAAGCCTACAATTAATAAAACAAATAAAATACCATAATATATAGAAGTGAGGTGAGACACCTATATAGATCAAGAAATGGAAGTTGGGGAATAGACAAAATGGATTAGAAATTTTCTTTGCATACAGAACTTTGCCATCATAATTGAACTCTAGAAACAAAGCATCAAATGCCAATAAACCTTACAGAAGCTCACATGCATTTATGTTTTAGATATAAAATAAAAGGACAACAGTCAAACAATATACTCATTTAAAATAAGGTAATCAATTTATCTATCACAAGTATTAAAATACATATAATAGGATAAACTCTTTTTTAATAATCAAAATTATGCAATGCCTCACAACTCAGTAAAATTGAACAATAAATTACATATAATAGGATAAGTCAAAAAGAGTTTAACAATAAACAAGACCTCAAATCAAACATATACCAGTTATATGTTAAGAGGTTAACAAACCATGACATAGTATTGAAAGCTGTAACAAAAGGTTATCACAATCAGTCAGAACCAAAATAAAGGAAATCAGCATGGCAACAAACTCCAATGCTATACGTACACCACTCTGCATACATGTGTTATTTTAGAATTTTGGGAAGATAAAATCAACTCTATCAACAAGAAAGTTAAAGCAAAAGCATCTGTAATGAAGCTAAGGGCTGATAGATTACATTACTTGGGTGGAGGGAATAAAGGAAAAGGCATATGGAGAAAAAATACACTTCACCACAAATTAGATACTTCTTGTGAAAGAAAAGTTTATCACAATGAAGAAGACAAAATAATATAGACGGGTGATGTCAAATTAAGCAGAAAATAAAGTCTCATACAGTATATATTAAAAGTAAGGGGTGAAATTGTCTAACAAGATTAGGAAATTTATTTTATTTTCTTCCACCAAATACATTATCTATGCACGTATTTAACATTTATCACAAGAAAAAAATTAACATGAAGCAGAAAGACAGCAAAATAAAGGAAAACACCAGCCTTGTTTACTCCACTAAAACCTGTGTTAGACAAGCTAGGGAGTGTACCGTACATTCCTGACCCTTTTTACATAAATATAAGCAGAATGTAAAAGTAGGTTTTGCATTATTCATACTCCATACTTCAATCCCAAAGAAACCTTGCATGACAAGGGGAGATAAGTATATAAAAGTATAAAACCATTCATAGACATACGCATAAAAGCTAAAGCTCTTTGGAGAGCTGGTCATGATTTACAATAATTCATATCCAGAAGTTCACAATTATATAAGACCACAAAGATCAATGAAAAAAAAGCATACTTATGCAGCAATACATTCCCCTAAGAACATTGTCCCCATATAACCCATTCAATTATATTGGAAATATATTGTAGATATAGAATCCTAGTGGTATTACTGTATATTGAAGTAGTGGACCTTCATATGGGCCAATCTCAATACACACACTATATATATATATATACATACATACATATATATGTATACATATATATATAATGGTTTAGAGCATTGCCAGCCGGTAGGTCAGTCAGGAACCAACTGGCTGGTTTCAGATAGAAGTTAACTAGGTGTCACATCAGCTGAGAATTGCAACCTCCTGTAACAATATAAATACCGTAACATCCTCTATTCCGAACCATAATAAGAAATACAGAATTTCGTCAGATTTTCTCTCTAGTTTTGCATCATGAATTCAAACAAATTACATATTATCTAGTAAACATATGCAACAAAGAAAGGTCCCAAGATCTCAAATAATATTCTTTCTCAAAACAAAGGAAAACAAAAACCCAAGTTAAAAACAGTGAGAAATCATTAATTCCTTGAAAAATCAAAAAACATGAAGCACTGAAACAAAAAAATTAATTATAAAAGTTCTGAAAGCACTAACTCCCTCATCAAATCAAATAAACTAACATAAACAAACCTCTTTCGAAAACATTTGATTCATTGCATAATAATCAAAAAATATTTGCAGTGTTGAGGAATCCTCTAGGGTATGCTTCCATGCCGATGGAACCTGCACAACCAATACCAATTTCAGATCAAGAACTGCAGACTTGAGGAAAGCAACTATCTATGTACAAGAATATACCTGAACAGTACCAATTTCATCTGAACTTTCATCATAAGAAGTCCCCATAAAATCAAATGATAAACAACTAAGGGAAAGCATGAGAGAAAGTTCCTGCAACTTGCTCCCAACTGATTTTTTTACAAAAACAAAGCACAATAAATAAATTCAAAACATCACATCAGTTTACAACTTTGAAAATGAATGAATGTATACAATCATTGTCATAACAAAAATATTATATACCATCAGATTTTAACTGGAAGAGAGAAGTCAATGATATCTGGAATATCTGGAAAAGTGAGTGATCTCTAAAAGAGCTTGCTATCCTACGTTGCCGTGTAGCAGGTAATCCTGGATTGTGCTGAAAATACATAATATAAAAATAAAAGTAACAACAACAAATTCAGTAAAGAAGTTATAAACAAATATAATATTTAGTTGGTTACCACGTCAGCAAAATACATAATACAATTTCAATGTCTTGCGAAAGAACATATACACCAACAGTCCAGAATTTATGGAATATTATGTAGTACAAATAAATATCCAATTAGCTATGAATGAACACATACCAACAAGAAGTCGACACTTCCAAAGAAATAAAACAAGTAAAAATATTAAAAAAACAGAGTTTCTGCAGTATCTTAGTTCAGTTTTTCTGCTGTAAATGCATTAACCTTGTTATTGCAAAGAAGTGGTGGGTAGCGGTTAGAATGAGGATGAAGTTCAGGTATTGATTCATACTAACCATATAACTACGATGCTAATATTGACAACTCATGGTTTTGATAGCCCATGTCGATGAGTCTACCAGATAGCAGATCTAAAAGCAGCAGCTAAAACAAACAAAGCAGAAACAGTGCAAAGAAATAGTTCCTAATACACATATAATAGATGCTCAAATCTCAAAAAGTACTCAAACGTGAAAATACAGAACATTCATTACTAATACCTGAAATATTTGCACCTTAAAGACAACCATCATTAACTCCGGGCAAAGCAAACAATAAAATCAAAAACAGAAAAGCATAACAAAATAAAAGTGCAGTGCTAAGAAGTGTGAACCAAAGACTTTAAGGGATGCAAGAATAACACAGCTATTACTTCCTGTAAAAATATAAGCATTGACTCTGACCTGATTTATCTCGGAAACTAGCTGATTCAATATCTTCAAACCTATAGCATAATGATGTTGCGCCTGCTAAAAGTATTCATTGGTCAGATAAAATTCAAAGCAATTAGGTGTGTAATACAAACTTAGAGATATTAATTAGGGTAGAAACAAGATGCCCATGATTAAAGTCTCAAACACCACATGCCAGTAACAAAGAAACTGGTCAACGTATTCAAAACTCAACATGGTGAATTGTGGTGGTTAATAGAATTTCATTCCATCAACCAAAAACTTTCTATCCGAGAAATAATTTCTATGACATTTCACACTCAATAAAATTAAAATATTTATTTTTCGAATAATAATATAAATAAGCTTAAAAGTTATTATAAATTTGCTTGTGGGTAGCACAACCAGTATGGGAAACAATATAATTAAACTAAACTTTTTCATTCACGATTAGACTATTAAACTAAGACTCAACAAATTACAGGACCTCATCTTTGTAATAGAACATATATCAAAGACAAGAAGCAGAAGACATAGGGACAAAATATCCACATAAAGGAAACACAGTATATGTAGCAATCACCAAAATAAAAATAAGTATATGCTGGCATAATCACTAAGTACCTATATGTAGCAAATCTTGGTATCATAAATTCATGCAAGAATTAAGATTTTTTAGAATTCTATGTCTGGCTATTTCATGATACATCTCTCTTCCCTCTAGTGCTCTGTTTTCATTGCAATCTGTGCTCTTGTAGTCTTATTCTCATCTGGTTTAGGCAGTGGTTCACTACTCCCCTCTAACATTGGAAACTGAGTGTTGCCAAAAAGAAACCATGACAAAATGCCGTGATGGAAATCCCTTTGACCGCCATGGAATTTGCAGCTTGGGACAGAAATAAAAAAGGAATTTAAAGACTGACAAGAAATCTATGGAGACAACATGCCAGGTTCAACTTGCTGATGCCAGAGAACGAAGTTTTTATCATCTATTTCTCTATAAACTGGTACAAATTGGAACCAAAATACTTGTTGAAGAAGTGGCTGGAGCATCATTAGTAGCCGGAGAAGACAAAGTTGGCATCAAAGCTCGAGAACAAGGATGCAACTGCAATGAATCTACTTGCAGTGGTTGACAAAGATATGGATTACTGGCTATTATTAGGATTTACAACATTTTGATACCATAAAGAATTCAGAAAAGAGAAATTTTGAAATCTGTAAGTTGCCTTGTATTATTAATGATTGAGTTAGAATACTCAAATATTTAAACAATCAAATAGTTTGGTTACCCAAGCTAGTTAGTTAATATCTCTAACTGTTCTACAACAGACTCCAGCTGTCTTAACAGAATGCTGGCCTGCTGGCTAGCTTGAGCTGCAAGCAAGTCAGTTACAATCTAACTGTTCTACAATAGACTCCAGCTATTCTAACAGAATGACAGCTGCCTAGCTAACTATTACAGGATGCTGACTCAAGGTTGAGTCAACATAACAAACTAGCAGGCCTAACAAGTTCACTATCAGAATCCAAAAAGTGCAATTGAGAAGAGAAAGAAGGACAAAACTAAGACAAGCTAAGGCCAAAGTCCATCAATATATTGCTTGTTTTGGTGCCAAGCTGGATTATCATTCAACCTTGTCATATTGAAAAGCTTTGAAGATACAGTTTCAACCATTGGTATTTATGATCCAAATCTACCAGATCCTAGTTATCATGATATTAGTGTTCCACTCTTCAACATGGAGTTGGAATATACTTGTCAAAGATCATAAACAACATTAAAGCATATATAACTACTCTATCATGTCAAATGTAAGGATTAACGAGAAGCAATACTGGCTCATAAAGATTTTGGCCTTCCATTCAAAATCGGCAAAGGGAAGTGGGGCATTATATTATTTTAGTAGAGGTGATTGGTTGGGATATAACTTTGGGGTACATAATGACTGAGTACTTCTCCAGATAAACTATTGACACCGTTTATGCTAAGTTGGGCTACATTTATTCAATATTTTTTTTACTAAGAGACTTTCTTTTAATGGGATTTAGAAGTTACTTTCTCTATCTGTATTAATCTTTCTATACATAAGTATTTTAGGTAGGAAAATGTAGGATCTTACTATTCGATTAGCAATCCGCAAGTTAAGATTTTTCACCTCTCTTGATCTTAGGTAGAACATCGATGTTAGCCACCTTGAAAAAAAGGGTTCTTCAATTATGTAAAATGCATGACAAGATATGAAGCAAAGAAGCTTGATCAATTTCTTGGTAAACTCTCCTACAGAGACAATGTTTGTGAAGTCCACTAATGAACATAAATCTGTTGAAGCTGAGTTATTTGATTTTTCTTTTAACGAAGAAGATTGGATAGAAGTTGTTCAAGTTACAAGAGATGATGAACAGAATTATGTTTTTTACCAGGTAAGGTATTAGAAGATAAAAGACTAAATCTTCATTGGATTCCTAATGCAACCCAACACATATATTTAATTACTGAAGACATTAGAAAGCTTACTTTGTTAACAAAAAGAAGACAATTTGAAGGAGAATCTCTCTTGCTGGCTTCATTTATAGCCATTTGAGTACCTTGTGTTTGTTAAGGCATTTTTCAAATAAGAAAAATTGGTAATGCATGTCATAACTCAATTAGGAACCAAGCATGAGAAAGAGAAAGAAAAGAAATATTTTTATTGAATAAGATGAAAAGAACAAGAAATACAAGAATGCTCTCTCCTCCAAGGGTTTCCCCTTCCCATAGGATTTCTCTTTTCACAAAGAGCTAGTGCTCAATCTACAAAATGAACATCCTTCCTCTTCACCCTTACATCTTCCTATTTATTTACTGATTAACCCCCTAACTAACTAATCAATATCCTAACTATATCACCTAACTTCCCTTTTCTTATAGTACTAACAGATACATCCTTTCCATCACTAGAATAGCTTTATCAAAAGAAAACAAATCTTAGAAAAATGTTTATTTCCAATAAGTGCAAAAGAAAACTAGTTCTCGGAGTCAGAGAAGGGAAAGCAAGCAACAAAGGTCGTATTTTGAAACAATGTGAATCAAAGTCATGGCTCCTATAGTTCAAGTATTTCATCCAGTAGATGGTGAAGGAAAGGAAATCATTATGAAGTCTTAAACAGCAATAAAGACAAACATAAAGATGTGCTTGAATCAAAGATTATAGATGGACTCGCAAACTTCATCACTCAATCCATGCATAGTTATTTTTGAAACCCTATGACCAGAGATCTACACCACAGCCCAAGAGATAAGTCTGCAAAAATAATTCAGCTTTTGGTGGTTACATTTACATAATCCATATCATGTAATTAGCAGTAACCCATTAATTATTCAAGACCAAACAAAATTTTGAATCTTTGACTTTTGGTGCTGGCTGCTGCCATAGATTTCCAAAATAATCCAGAATTCCTATACATAATTTCCACCATTTTGCAGAAAAGTTGTGCAAAGTCCAAGGGAAAAGACATAAAATTTTAGCAATTCCAACTTCCAAAAAATCCTCAAGGAAAACAAACACTTTTGAAGGAAAAAATGAAAAACCTAAGCATAGTCAAAAAGCATAGACCTACGACTACTTTACAATAACCTTTAATTTATGAGGGTTAGAATCTAAATCAAAAGTAACTGAGATGTTTAATACCACACCAAAGAAGGAACAAACCAAAACTGCACATTATTCATTGATAGGGAAAAAAACTAACAACAAACATGATGTTAATATTTTATCATTAATGCACAAGCATGTTTGGATACTTATTCTTTTTCCTTGGACATGAGTCAAGCAGAAGCAACCATTTGTAGCTTCTGCATAATTTTATATTCTTTACATGATTTTAATGCTTGACACACATTGGATGCTGAAACAAATACATGGGAAATATATGGACTTCCATATATTAATTTTAACATTAAGGAAATGGAATGTACAAAAACGACATTGCTGTTAGACATACAAATGGCCTGCTCAGATAACTGTATCGACATTATAAAAACATGATGTGTCACCTGACTCAAGAAGTTCATTGCCTCCTTAACAACCTCCCTGAATTTGTCATCATCAAGCCAACCAAACTTTGTAATGCGACAAAAGAGTTGGATCAAGGATGCAAGAACAAATGGCTCCAGTTCTGGTCCTTTGCTTGCCAGATAATTTATGAGGTAGTTTCCTTCAAAAAAAATAGCAATTTGATCAATTTGGGTTAAAAGAGAAAAGGAAATGATGCAACCACAGTGAGGGAAAATTGACTGCAAGAAATACTGAACCCAAATTTCTCAATAACAACCGGAAAAAAGATATAAGAGAAAAGTCAGATTATCCATAAAATAAGTTGATACTCATTTTGGAACAGAGACTTCAATACATGCAAAATATAAGTATTGAAGAGTGTAAATCATAATGCTGAAACGGCACTCAGTAAATTCTGTTAAGGAAAAAGACAAATAACGTATTGTTTTCCCACAGACCCAAGTCAAATATATAAAGCCCCTAAATACTCGTAGTCATAATCATCTGCAAGCAAGAATATTACGAATATCAATCCGGAGCTGTAAAGGAAGGCTTTGCTCAGTCACTTGCTTCAACAAGCTCGAACTTGCCAACATCAATGCATACGGAGAGGATGCATTATCTAGAACATATTGGCACTGTGAAATGTAGTCACTGTTCAAGGAAAAGCATTTCAGGGTGCTTTCCGCATGTGCTCTCTCAACAGAATCCTGTGAGTTATAGAGTCTCTCGCACATCGCTTCCAGCTGAGCTAAAGTCTCCATTCTTCACTGTGTACGAAGTGTATCCAACAATTCAGATGAAGAATTCAGTTCTTCTCCCTTTTTCCACGTATAACCAATATATATCTACAAGATTTCATGTGAATTCAAGTATATATTTAGAGATGGAAACACGAAAAAGGAAACTAAAGCAAGAATCAGTTCAATACAATCATCAGACAACACCAAAGTTGATCAAATTGAAGATAGTAACACTAAAATATTAAATGTTTACAGGTGTACAAGATAATGTTTTCAAATCTGAAACTGTTTGAATTACAAGTATACTCTAAAATACAAAGATAGCTCTGCATAAAAGTATCACAGCAGAATTCGCCAGCAAACTCAGCTACAATATCACTTGCCCAAGGAAACTAAGCAGTCCAGTCCTGACAGAAAAAAAAAAAGGAAAAGCCAATTATTTCAAAAATGCATTCAAAATATAGAATCTTTCAATTAAGTAAAACAGCCACGTAATAGGAAAAAAAAATAAAAAACTGAACAAGTGGCATTCTCTTGATCATTCCTTCATCAAGAAACTGTTCAGAATTCGGAGCAAATCTTGTTAAGGCCTTAAGAGCAACATCATTAAAGCATGACAAACATAATGTCTTAACGACTGTAAGGATGGAAGCATATTAATATCATAGCATTCCCTCAATAATAGAAAAGAAGCTACAGTTCAACTCCTTCAACGAGACTAAAAGAAAAAAAATATATTCACAACAAGACGCAACTCATACTCAATGAAAGAAATGGTGATAACCCTCCTTATTCTCATAAGGTAGTGGCAGGAGTGTTGCTTCTTCACATAACAATTGGGTATGGTAAGACTTAGAAATCAAAATCAGTCATTGAACTTCTACCCAACATCTTAAAGCTTAAAATTTGTTGATTTATTAGCATAATATCTGATTGCTTTACAATAATAAACACCTAATGCATTATATATGAAACTTTGATGGCCTCTAGTAGCAAACCCGCTCAGTCTTCCACTCCTACAGATTTCTTTCTTCATTTTGGTGCAGTGTATCTTTTTTTCTTTCTGTGCTCTGTTTGTCTTTCTCCTTCCACTTTCACATATATTTTCCTTTTTCTTTCTGTGTACCTCTTTCTCTTTCACCCACTATCTATTTTCTTCTTTAATCACTATTAATTTTTCTTTTCTTTTTTTCCTTACTGTTCGATGCTGACCAGCATCAACTACTTGTATGTTTTTTGTTGGTAAGTTTTTATTATTAATTATGAATAGTTTAAGAATTGAATAATTCTTCTATTTTGAGCACTTATATTAATTATTCATAACAAATAAATAAGTAAGAAAGAAAGGAAAGAAACAAATGGATTTTAAAAGAAATCATCAAAAATTATATCAACAATGGCTAACACAGTACATATAATACAGTACACCAACTCTATATAGATCTATCAAAGACACCCTCCTAAAATGACCATTAGAATTTAGAAATTCAAACTGAGAATAATACAGCCTTTTAGCAAATTACTAACCTCTAAAATTAACACATTAATCTGCAAACTAACACATGCATACGTTGTCAAAGGCAACAAATTTATGTGATAGGTTAGAAAGGGATAGCAACACAACCTTCTAATGCTAATGAGCAGCCATTTTAGTTAAGGTGAAACATACTGTTTTAGCGCCTTCTTATTAAAATTAATATAGAAAAAATTGAATACTAATTATAATTTTAAAAAAAAGTTATAACTGATCCATTTTTTACATGAAATGGATATCTCAAAACCCTATATGTTAGACTTATTTTTTCGAAATAATTAAATATGGCAAAATCTATACATAATGCAGGTTTGTGTAAAAACATATTTATAGGTTCACATAATCAAATTCATAAAATACTAATGGAAATTATTCATGTTCAAGTTAGTTTCAAATAATAAACAACACAACCATCTAACTTGCAATTTGCAAAAAGGTATACATAGTCATAACCAGTAGTAAGTCTTTGAAGTTTTTCACAGCAAATTTTAGTATTTCGTAAATTGAACGTTTCAACAGTTATTTGATCTGGTAACATGATGCAAATTAGTCATTTTTTTTTTTTAATATTTTACTTTTTCTAATCTTAACACCTCTACTAAACAAAGAATCCATTTTCTATGCCTCTCAGTTCAAAGCATTAAAAACATATTTACTCTATAATTAAATTAGACCCACTACCTGTACATTAAACAGATCAGTGGCAAATTCATGTGAAAATTATTTAAATTAACAAGCTATCAGTTCTGATCCTCTACAATCAACACATGCCAAAGAATAAAGTTAATGTCTATTAATTATTTGAATCCTCTATCATTCTTCACAATGTTCTAATAATATCAATGTACACAAAATAAGCACACCGCTTCCCCTTTCTTCAATCCATAGACAATCACAACACTGAGTTATCCGCTCAATTGAAGGTCTGAAATAATCCAAACACAATGCTAGAAATCACAGAGCAATCATCAAGAACTAAGAAAGAAACTGAAAAGAAAAGGTTTATCAAACACCAAAACAATAAATAAACATATTATCATCACAAAATTTGACAGCACTAGGCACATGTAAAGTGTATATTCAACTAGGTAAAGTTTTTGCACAGTGGATGATCAGCCATAATAGCCATTAACACATCAAAAGCGTAGATAAAAAATCCAGAAGAGAAAAACCTAATAATCCATGCATAAACACAAACTAAATACCCAGAATTGCAGAAAAAACTGCTTTCAGATATTGCCAAGGACGTTCTTACAGAGAATAACAATAGCAATTGCAAAAGCAAGTTTGTCAAAGATTTTGAGTTCAAAAGCAGTGTGTGAGTGCGGCTGTAAGTGTGGTGTGGAAGGGATAAGAGAGGAGTACGAGTTTCAGAGTTTTGAGAAGAAGGTAAACCAATGAGGTTTTTGGTGTTTAGAAACTTTTATACCATTAAGCCCACACTCTTTTTTTTTTTTTTCTGGGTGGACCCCATATCGCGGAATTTCGTGAGACTTGACCTGAGACAGACAAGAAAAAATACTTAAATATAATTTTGGTTAGTGGTTATTGAAAAGTCTCAATTTCAAAACATTTTCTTTAATGCAAACAAGTAATAAATATTTTCAAAAAATTGTACTCTTATATTATTTTGTATTTTTTTAAAGAAATAGAGTTTTATTTTTACATATTTCATAGTTCTATCTTTCTTTTCTACTTTTATTTTTAATTAAATAAATTTTAAATTTTTTTTTAAATTACAAATATCTATAATATTATTATTGGATATAATATTTGAAGAGATAAAATTCCTAAAAATATAAAATCATTTCATGAAACAATTAGTTCATTAAGTTTTAAGAGTCCGATTTATAATATGTATATCTTGAATTGATAGAAATATCAACATTATTTAAATAAACTAAATTATTAATAGCCAACTTTTTATACTGTGAAATATATTTTTTCTGAAAAAAAAAATTATAATGATTATATAAATATATATATATATATATATATTATCAAGGGATTTCTATGTATACTTTAGTACAGTAAATATTCTCACTATTAAAATTATTCCATTAATTTTATCTAATATATATTTAAGAATAATTTGAAAAGTCGTTGAATAATCAATCATTATTTATAATTAATGTGGGTTTAGGTTATTTGGATATTTCAAATAATCTATCAGTCCATATATTTTTTATAATGATTTATTACAAATTTATATAAAAGAAATTTATAATTAATTTATGATGTAGTTTTTTTTTATATTATATTGATAGTATATGAAAATTAAAATCGCTAATCATATTCTTATAAATAAGATTACTGACTAAAATTGTATTAACATATTAAAAATATATATATTTATACTTCCTTGTGTTAAGATAAAATTCTTTTCAATGAAATTTTTCTGTGGATTCCGATGGTCTTTGTTTGTCATTGACATAATGGGATTATAGTATACTATTTTAATATATAAAAAATGAATTATAACTAAAAGAATAAAAAATAAAAAATAATTGATATTTAATGTAAAATTATTTAACTCAAACGATGAAAAAAAAATAATCACTATTTTTAGTCTTATTATTTATCTGTATAATTTGATCTGTCTATTAATAAAAGTTTTAATTAGATTTTTAAAAATTAAAAAAATACAATAATATAATAGTTTTACCCATTGAAGTTAATGTCATTAATTTTATAATTTAAAAAATATGATTAAATTTTTTATTAATAATGAGGCCAATATTATAAACAATAAAGTTAAAAAGATATTAAGTCTAAAAAAGTTGATAAACTTTAAAGATTAATTAAAATTATTGATATTTATTTAAAAAATAATAAATTTAAAGATCTATTTAGATAAAGTTAATGTTCAAAATTAATAAAAAGTTTGAGGATTAGTGAAGATAAAATTAAAAATTAAAGTTTAATATATATATATATATATATATTTAAAAATATTTAAATCAAAAGTATACAGGCGGTGCAAGACAGAAATACCCATTCCGTCCAGAAAATTCATTCGACACTTTCTACGCCGGAGGTACACGCACTGATGTAGTTTGCTTCATCCACCGTGTCAACACAGTAACTCTCTCTCTCTCTCTCTCTCTCTCTCAGTCACACGCCAACCTCTCTTTTCACATGTATCCAATTCTTCCTCCCAAATTGACTCTATTTCTCATTAATCCCGTGTGAAATCAAAATCGTAATTTTAGCCATTTTTGGTGTGTTAATCAGCGCAAATTCAGAAGACATGGAAAATTCCCAAGATCAACCACTCCCTCCTGGTGTTCCTTCGTGGCCAAACTATGCTCATGCCGCTCCTTCACCTCAATACCCCTTTCCTCCCAATGCGCAAGGAACCCTTTCATACTATGGCTTCGCAACCTCAGAGGCCATTGCCAATGTTAAACCAACCCAGCAATATCAAGAAAATGAGTCTTTCAATTATAACCTTGCTCAGAACACTAGAGTGGATGGTGCCACAGTGAGTGCTTCCAATAACACCGCTTCCAACTACTATGGAGCACAGTTCAGTGGCTCGCGCGACATTGATATTGCTGCTCAGGATGCAGTGCTGCGTGAACAAGTATGTTGCTATCTCTTGTGCAAGGTTTTTCATTGCTGTTTTGGGTTCTTTCTGATCCTTTGAGATTGTGGGAAATGTGGGTGTAATTGTTGTTGTGTTGATCTTGTGAACCGTGTTTTAAGGCCTTGCTCTCGTATTCGCTTTTTTTATTTGGTTATTTTTTTCATTTGACTGTTCTGTGGTTGTTTTGGCTTTGTTTTTATTGACAGGAAATTGCTATGCAAAATGTCATAAGGAGTCAAAGGTGTGTTCATTTTCGTTTTCCTTAGCTCTGTGGAATGATTTCTTGAAATGTTAGTGGTTTGAGATAGTGGGATTGCTGAGATAGATGTTTGTGTGGTGCTATTCTAGAGAGGGAAGAACTGCAGTTGCACCTAACAAGGATAATTTGGATGTATTCTCAGAGCGGCGTGACCCCAATGCTTTGAAGGTGTGTGATAAAAACGTCTTTGGGATTTTATTTGAAGAGTAGGAGGATTAGACTGAGTTTTTCTATTTTTTGTTTTTATTTTTTAAAATAACAGGAACATCTGTTGAAAATGGCCACAGAGCATAGGGCTGAAATGGCTGGGAAGCGTGGGAAAGCTGCACGTGCAGAAGAAGGTCTGTAGTTTACTTTACCAAGTGTTCATAATTCGTCCTTTTTCTCCAGTTCAGTGATTATGTGGCATTAGTGGCATGATGTTTTTGGTGGACTGATATTATTTTATACTTAACCTTCATTTAGGACTTAAATTCCTTGTATGCTGCTCCCTCTTCTTTTGCCATTTGGACTTCAGGATGCTAGACTCTTAAGGACTTTTCTTTGTGATAATAATTTTTTTCCCATTCCGTTGGCTCTTTCATTTAATGGACATCTTACATCTTTATCAAAATGAAGAATAAATCATGTGTTTATCCCCTTCATACAAATATGAGAACCCTGAGTTGTTGTAACGGATTTTGACAACAGGAATAAATAACTGTCTTATTTATGTATAATATATGTGTGTGCTCTATTAGACAGCATGCATGATAAGGTTATCCAAACTTGGCATTCATACCTCTGTAAAGTTCTTCTTCAATGAATCTTTACATAAGGGAGAGCTTCAAGTAGGATGAGAGGAAAGGTGGGTAGCAAATGGACAGCATCTGTCCACTGGGAGAGATTGTAAATTATGAAATAATAAATCCAGATCATTGGTTTTTAATAATAAAGGAGATATTGTGAAGAAACCCAGGGGAGGACATCTGAAGGAAGTGATGGAAATAGAGGAAGGGATGTTGAAATGAGTTACACGAACATAACTCCCCCAACATCCAAAGGAACAGCTAGAGCAATTTGAATGGATTAACCACAGGAAATCTTCAGGCAACCTCTTGGGATTTCTTGAGTGGAATTAGATATTACCTTACAAGTTTACCCTAACCTACGGTGTGTTAGGGACAGTTAACAACTTAAGTGTTTATTGAATAATTGCTTATCATGTAAGCACTTACTTATAAGTTGTTTCAATAATTGAAGAGGAAGTAGGGTTAAATTGTTTCCATGCAAGTTTTAAGTGTTTTTCATAAGCTATCCTGGAGACCTTATCGAGACAAGCTAAAAATAGCTTGTGAACATATCATAGCTATATTTCATAAGCACTTCCAAATACTTATAGAAGTGCCTATGTCATAAGATAAGCCTAAATAAATGTAAATAAGCTTTTCCAAACACATCACGAATACTAATAATTTCATCTATGATTGTCTTTTAATGGTAATGAATTTGTCTGATTAATTTGGGATTATATGCATTCTGAATAGGTAACACGGAAATAGGCAATGGATATGGTGTACCTGGTGGAGGTGCCTATTATGATGCTCCAAAACTTAATACTACTGCAGGTAAATATAATTAGAAAGTTTTTTTACTCATGCTGTAGCACTCTTATAAACTGCAATAAGTGAGTCATTGATTATATCTTAACTTTGTTGCTTCTGGAACTGTGAAATAGGTAGCAACACTTTCAGTCAGTCTGATCCTATACTTGATGGATGTTTAGAACCAAAACCTGCAGCTAAAGAATTGCCTGAATACCTCAAGCAGAGGTTGAGAGCTAGGGGCATTCTCGAAGATGATTCATGTGCTACAGATCTTGTAACTATATTGATCTTAGATTATATTTGTTATCTTGATTCATTTTCTCCCCTCCTTTACCTGTTTATTTTTTCTTTCTATTATTTTCTTCTTTGTAAGTGGGGGTGACAATCTATATCTTTCTCAACTTGTGCCACAAATTTCATTTGGGTATGAAATATGTGATATTCTAGCATTTAAAACTATTGTGCTTCACTTTTAACTTAGAATTCTGTTTTAGTTTCTCATGTTTTTAGGTGTTTTACAGAATATTATTTTCAATCTGTTCAAATACCTTACAGATTACCTGTTTGAATTTCAGAAAGCCACTACAGCTGAAGTTAAGGAAAATCAAAAGTTGCCACCGGGATGGGTGTGTATCACAATCACTTTTTATAAAGTTTGCCTTAGAATTGGGGTGGAAAATTTATTTTGCATATGCCTTTGGCTATTTTAAATCTCTTAACCAGTCTTGGACTTTCTTAAATTAAATCCTAGCTTTGACAAAAAAAAAAAAAAATAAAAAAAATAGAATTAAGATTTTGGTGTTGTAGCTGCTGCATATTTATTTAGTCATCACCACAATCCTGTGTATATCTTTTTGAAAACAAAAAAGAAAGGTAAATAAAATCTTATTGACTGCAAGTTTTGGTATTTGAATTATGGAAGAATGAGGAACCTTAGGCTTTACAAACCAGAAACAACAAATCAGATGTTAGGTTATACTCTGTACCCTGCTAATAAAAATTTTTGTTCAAAAATAGAAGTTCATGAGTACGTTTGAAGGTATGTAATTAATGATATCTTATTGCTCATTGTAAGTTGGGATGATGAGAAGGTTTATATCTTAATTTTATGAATACCTTACTACTTTTAGCTCATATGAATTACTAATTTTCCATGTAGGTTGAGGCAAAAGATCCTAGAAGTGGGGCATGTTATTATTATAATGAAAGTACAAGGAAGACTCAATGGGAAAAACCTCAAGAATCATACTTAACTAAGCAATCACCGTCATCTTCACATCTTCCAGAATATTGGGTGGAGTCATTGGATGAAACAACAGGTTCAGCACATATAAACTATCATGTGGTTGCATCTGGTCTTTGCATGAGTTTTATTTATTATATTTTAAGGAGACTCTAATGAGTTCATCAATGGTACTGGGTTAGAATTAGAGAAAGAATGGCTACAATACAATTACTCCTAGGGGTTGTTGGTAGAAGGAAAATTTTTGTTCACTAGGAATCTGAAGTTGGGAAAGATATTTCTCATGTTTTGTTTACCTTTTAAAAATTAACATTCCCAAGAAAAAATGTTTCTCTAAATTGGTTTTTGGCTAAGTTTCCCTTGCAAGAACATTCTCGTGGGGGAGATGGAACTCCAATTTTCCTGAATTAAAATAAAAGTGTTACTGAAAAAAATACCATGTTATTTTTATTAAATCATTTAATGTGTTAATGAATTAAATTTTTTTTGGTAAAAATAACACATTACTCTTTGATGTCTAGGGAACTTATATAAATATTATATTTGACCAACCAAACATAATTTAGCCATTCCTAACCTAAGAATCAAAATTCTCAAGATTCATGATTCTCGGATAAGCCTCCTAGTCATCTATGCCTATCTCTGTTAATTTCTGTTTGAATTCTATTTAGCCATTAGTAACTAATGATAACCCCTCTGATAACAGAAACTAGTGTAACCCAATATACTTACCAATAACGTAATATCCCATGAACTCTGCAGCCTTGTTTTCCATGTGAGCTGGCTACATATTAGTGCTTTGACTAGTCTCAAGAGAACACTATAATGCCGGTGTCAATACCTGTACTGCTTGTTTGTAGCTGAGAGACATGATGGAAAGCTTTAATACCAATTGATAAGAACCTTGGGAGTATCACACCGCAAGAGTTATGTTAGGAGTCTCACATTGAGTAGAATGAACTACTTGATGTGGTACTTATGCTTGAGACTCTCCCACATAATGGACAAACCTTTTGGAGTGGACTCTTGTCCTCTAGGCTTCCACATGAAGTAGTTCATTCTACTAAATAATATTTGATTTTTTATTTGTTTTTCCTTTTTGCATGTTTTTGTTTTGTCAATTAGTAAATCTATTTGATTCTGCATTCATTGTCGTTTGGTTCTACATTACAAATTTTCATGACCATGTATTTATGCTACCAGGTTCAGTATATATTTCAGTTTCTTGTTAGAGAAATAAAATGTTTTAACACTTGCAAAATGCTTTTTCGAGTGTTTGTTTGTTGTACCAGTTTACCCATAGACTTATTGTAGTTGTATGATTGATTTTTCTTATCTTTTTTTGCCACTGTTTTAAGAATTTTATAATTATTTCTTTGTATTACAGGTCATAAGTATTACTACAATACAAAAACTCATGTATCTCAATGGGAGCGTCCTAAAATAGCTCAGGAAGTTGTTTCAGATCACTCAGACTTGTCTGTTGGTGGTGGGTATGATCAATCATCTAATTTACCACGGTGCATGGGATGTGGTGGTTGGGGTGTTGGCCTCGTTCAAGCATGGGGTTACTGCAATCACTGCACAAGGTAGAGAGTGGTTACTGTTATTACTGAGGTCTTAGTTTTGTTCATCTTATTTTGTAGAAATAACTGCTTATTTTTGGAGAATGGTTACTCTTAAGCGATTGTTTCTTCAGAATAATCCCAGCCAAATATGCTAGTGTTGGAGAATTCTTACATTGATTTGGCTGCTAGTTACTAAAGTTACATACATTGGATTTTGTATGTTGAACAAGAATTGAAACCGGGTATCCTTCATAAAAGCAAAAGAGAATTATGGGGTCGGCTGATTGATGATTATAATCCTGTAATGAAAGGGTATCTCATTCACTTTGACACACTACATCTAAGGAAAGTGGGAGAAAAAGTAAAGTTTCTTGAAAACCAAAATCAGTTACCAGATTATAGAGGGTGACATGCTTTAGATTTTTATATACTTATTCCTTGCAATGGGGTTACACATACCCAAACCTGGTTTCACTGTTGTAGCTGAAATTGTTCAAAGACCAATTACTAGTTTCTTCATTTTAAGGCAAAACATGATTCCTTAGTGATCTTTCTTTACAACACAATTTGTGACAGAAAGATACTTGTCTTGTGCCCTTGTAATTTTTTGGTGCATCTGGATCATAGGTTGAATAGTAATTGGAGGTCACTGGAAATGTTCTGTAATTGTAAATGAAATCCACAAAATAACAACAACCAGAACAATAGATCCCACTCACTAAGTGAAAATGAAATCCAAAAAAATAATGATGATTTTTTTCTTTATGTATGACTATATATACATCATCTGTTTACCTTCTTGTTTCTAAATTAGCTGCAAACGTTTATCTCTAATACTTATTTTTGTTTCATTATAAAAAATGAACAAATGCAGAGTTCTGAATCTTCCTCAATGTCAATATTTGTCCTCAAGTTTGAATAATCAGCAAAGCAGTACTGCACATCCCGGTGAAATTTCAGATAATAATGCTGGCAAGCAGAGGTATAGTTTCGTATGAAGATCTGCAGTGCTATTAATTTTTAACTTCGAGATAATTATTGCTGTTCAGTTGATATTATAATAATATAGTTAAATTTCAACTTCCACTATCCATCACTTAGATTTTCTCTTTTTCTACAGTACGGTTTCATGGAAAATCTACAATATGCTTAGGTTAAAAGCTAGTATAGCTAATATACTTTCTTTTAGGCTCTCTTCCATATTGTGATATTACCTCCTAGCATGGTTATCAAACCCCCGAGTGTTAACTTGTAGACTCATCCAAGTCTACGAGTCGCTTCGTGGTTCATGAGTGAACTCAATAGTAAACTCATTTTTCTTCTAAATTTGGAGTAAACTCGCTTGACTCGGTAAAGCTGAGGTAGAATCACAAGTTGACGATTGGGTTTACAAGTATGATTAAGAAGTCATTTTGACACCAAAATGACATATAGATGCCTCGTTTGGGGCTTACATTTAGATTTGCACAAAACCAAAATGGAGAAGATAGGTTTTGTGTAGGGTGATTTGGTTTGTATCGCTCGGTGGTAGTTGTTTCATAAGCTAAGTAGGTGCCTATGGTGGGAGATGTTTGGGGATAGAACTCCAGAGTTGAAAAGATTTGATATTCAAGTTTTGAGCTTGACTTCTAGCTCTTTTGGATGTGAATGTAATTGGAGCTCATTCGAAATTGTAATTGAAGTTTATTAAGTTATTTGAGGCTTTGAATTCTTTTTATTTGGTTTATATGGTTACTAAAATTTCAAATTTAATTACATAGGTTCATACAAAAAGAAGAAACTGTTTGCATAAAAAATGAATGATTTGGTTTATGTGATGTATAACTTGAAGTTGAAAAATAAACAAATTAGAAAAATGATTGCTCTCCCATTTGATGATATTGAGTCTAATGATGAATGGATAATCGAAGAGGGAGATAATGTTGAGGTAGAGCAAGCTCAAGTCCAAGGTGATGGTGAAAATATGGACTTAGCTGGAGCAAGTTTATATGATCCAACTCTAGATGCTTTTGATATTGATAATATAGTTTTTTATGCCAATGTTGATGCACACTTTTCATCTGGAGAAGACCTTGATGGTGAAGAAGCAGGTGATGTAGATCTAGGAGATGATATAATTAGAGGATCGGATGAGGGAGAGATAAGCTTGAAGACATTTGTACTTTTTATTTAGTTATTTAGTTGTTATGTCATCACTTTCAGAATTTATATTTTGTTGGTGTATTGTACGAACTTATTTATTTTAGTATTATGGAATTGGCATCCTAATGAGTATATTTTTTTGTTGAATTAATGTTATTTTCACATGAAGTAGATAGTCTACCAGTTGAGTTTCTGAGCCGAGTTTGCAGACCTCCCACGAGTCTACGTAGACTCTCAAGTCTGATAACCTTGTGGCTTAGAGTTAAACAGTGGAAGGTGCATTCTGTGGAAATGATTGATGAAAATTAAGAAAAAGTGAACTTTTAAAAGAAACTGATAGGAACCAGGATTTATATATGAAGACAATAAAACTTAAGAGATAGAGCTCTAATGTAAATGCAAAATAATAGAAAAGGAAACCTATCAGAGATGCTGAGCCTACACTACCCTGTGACGTCTGCCACCCTAGATATTCCCCACGATGCTCACTAACCCCTTGCAGCCCCCTCCCTGCGCTCATATTTGCATTCCTCATGATTGTTGAATCTCTTTCTCTCCAATAGTCTGCTTCCACCTGTCCAGTTTGTTAGAGTTACACATAACAGATTCATTCTCCCCACTTTCCATACTGCCCTAATTCCTCCTCTCCCTCCCACGATAGACTTTATCAGGAGGCCCATTAGAAACTAGCATTTTTGGAATTTGGACATAGTATCCATTGTACTTTTCAATGAAAGAGGAGTATTCATACAATCAAAGACAATCTTTGTCATCAGTACTGGACTACTATTACATTACATCTATATTAGACTATAATCAAAGGCCCATTAGAAACTAGCATTTTAGAAATGATGAAAGATTATTTATTATTAGTTTCAGCTTTGAATTCATGAAAGATTTATTGGGGAGTTCTCTTGATAGGCTACTGATATATTGCAGGGAATAAAATACCAAATTAAGTTAAGAATATTGTGTATGAATTCTTCTCTGTCCGCTTTTCATTTATCATATAAATTTATAAACAGGTACAAGAGCCAATCATTCCACACAATCATGAAACAGAAAAGGGAATCTAACAACATGCATAAATTGTAAAATAGACACTATAGGAAGTTTTAACAATATGACCTATAAGCATCGGTATGGAAAATGAATTCTGGTGACTAATATAATCGCACAAAGTCCTGTAAGTTGTTGGGCCCCTTGGTAGTCCTCTTGGGTTGAGAATTGTGGGCTGGGTTGCTATCATCTGATCTTGCGTTGGTCTTTACTGGAGCCATAAAGGATTGTATTGATTCCAATTTCTCTCTCCAGGACCAGTTCCAAACCTCCATTTCACAAGGGAAGTAGAAAAGGGGGAAAGAAACGTGCTTATGCGGAGGATGATGAGTTGGATCCCATGGACCCTAGCTCCTATTCTGATGCTCCTCGTGGTGGCTGGTATGTGCTGTGGGTTATATCTATATCTATAATAGAAAAGCTTCATTATGTGATTAGTAATTTATAAAGGTTGATTACTTTCAGGGTTGTGGGTCTGAAAGGTGTGCAGCCACGAGCAGCTGACACAACAGCAACAGTATGTACATTATTTCTTCTCATTTTTATTTTATTTTCGGTAGTAGTTTTGTTCCTATCTTTTCCTTAGTTGTTTTTCTTATTGGTCCATTTAATGTCTATATTTTTTTAATGCATTTTTAACCAAAAGAAATACTTTAACCTGGTACCACGGATCTTAAATACTCAGAAGAATTTTGTCACTGAATGCAGTTATCCACGAAAATGTCTTGTGTGTAAACAATAAAAAAGTAGGTGAAATTGTGTAATGAAAGATTACAGGTAAAATTGGTGGATATTGAGCTCCTATTTGATGCCCAGGAGCCCCTAGTGTTGCTAGTATTAAGTGCCACTGGGTAGCAGTGAGGCCTGTTGTGCAGAAACAGAGAAACACAGTAGAATACGTCTGCTATAATAATATTTTTCGTTTCAGTTTCCTGACATTCTTCGATTGAACATGATTTAAAATTCTTTCTCGATCAATTTCAGGGTCCTCTCTTCCAACAACGACCATATCCATCACCTGGAGCTGTTTTGCGGAAGAATGCTGAAATTGCTTCTCAGAAGAAGAAACCAAATTCACATTTTACTCCCATATCCAAAAGGGGTGATGGAAGTGATGGGCTTGGTGATGCAGACTAGGACCATCTTATCACAATAATGAGCTCACTTCTCTTGCTCTTTTTGCCAAGTGGATGAAATTTATCAGATACATTTTACTCTATTATCCAGGAGTTAGATAAGGATGCATTGCATTGGCCAAACCATCTGTGCTGTTGTGCAATAATATTGACTTAATGCAAATACTGGACAATTTGCATCACTTCAATGCTACAACCAAACGACTGAACGAAAGCCATATTTGAAGCATTCTGACAGGTGATGATGAATTTGCATTCAGCTTGGGAGACACACATTCATGAGCAGAAACGTCAGAACCATATGATTTTTCACAATTTGAGAATTCTAGAACCTCAAGGTTGAGTTAGAAAGGAAATTCTTACCAGTAATGTCTTGCTTTCATTTTGTTCATCTTAGTTGGTCATGTTATGCTAGAAATATAAATGTTTGTTTTTATGTTACGGTGGGATTTTACGATGGTAGATATATGTAGTTCAGATCTTTTTCACTTTGTTGAAATAGCTGTATACCTTAATTTCTCATACGAACTGGGAGCATTTGATTTAGATTCAGAGATTTCATGTGTTTTATTTATAAAAATTGGGGAATAACAGCACTTTCACGGGTTTCTGCGAACTTGACAGGTAGTTAATGCTTTGGGATTTTTCTATAAAAATTAGGGAACGTCTCCACTTCTTAGAAGCACTTCGTCATGTGGGAAAAATAATAGTTCAATCCATTGCCTCTTTGGATGAACATTTCTTATCTAGCTCGGCCTACATCGTTAGCTGGCTCACTGAACCATACAAAATGAATTTAAAAGCCATGAGAACCAAAAGGGAAATTGTTACAATTTTTTCTTCTTTTCATTTACTTTTTCCATCTAACGTTACAGAACAACAGCGATGCATGTAATCAAGGCCCGTCACTTATATAGACTTTGACCTGAAAACACATACACTGGATTTCCCCCCTTTTCTTAAAGGGTACATTTGTTCTTGGATATTTTTAATCAACTATTTACACTCTTAATAACAACTTGGATTCACTCAGATGTGAAGCTAGCCTTTGCGTAGCTCACCTTTATAGCACTCTCTGGTTTATCTGGCCGAATGATACAGTTCAGAACTTGCTTATACAAGTAATAAAAGAACTAAAAACGTTGAAGGTATCCAATTAACAGTCCCAACACAACCTGCAGAAGCTGCAAAAACAAAATGTCAGTCCAAAGGAAATATTTCATGGTCATATACAATGTTTTAGGGTTCAATAATTATGAATATATTTATAAATTAAATAATAAACTAACACAAAATAAAAGTCTATTGCATGGACCTTTGTAACTAACATTGGTTCTTTATTTAGTTAGAAGAGTATCTTTGAAAAAAAACAATTAGTTCTCTATGGTTGTATAGGTAGGATATGGACTAGCTCCAGCCAGTTTTGACTCAAATGAACTAAAAAAAAAAACAAGAACAGTCCAGTGGTTTTTTAACTGAAGCAGCTATGCTGGTCCCATTTTCATAATCATGGTATTTATTACGAGTTACCACAGACTCTAGAGAACTTAAACAATCATTCTGTTCATTGCAAGTAAAATGCTCAGGTAATCTCGAAGGGAATAGTCAAACGTAAGGAAGGACAAGTGAGCTAGAGCTTAGTAACACACCTTTTCCAACTCTCTTCATAAGATGAATTTCATATATGGTCTCACTAAAAAAACCTCATTCTATGCTCTTTCAGTGTGACCCTCGTAAAATTTACTCAATAGAAAAAATATTCAAAGAATTTGATGTTAAATTTCTCAAGATTAAAAATTTTATGTTAGGTATGGTAAATTTAATACTGATGAACTACCAACCTCCAATTTTATGGAGAGAAAAAAAAGAAGAGGGAAAATAAAAATAAAAACAAAAACAAAGTAGTGGACTCTATACACTGTATGACCCTAGCGCGAAAGTGTGCTTAAATGCAAAACAGTGAAAGAACTTTTTTCAGGACATGCAGAGTAGGCGTTAGTTTGCGCCTATACACAATATGTAGTTTTCCTCTTTTCCTACTTCCCTTCAAAGCTCAACTTCATCGAGCTAATAATTTATAATTCCTTTATAAACTGAGTAAACTCGGTGAAATTTAATACCAAGATATGACAAATAATATTAAAACATGTGCAGACAAAAACTTATGTAAAACAAGTTGTCTCGAGTTAATATGTTAGCTCATTCAAATATTGACTTTAACAATACTCACATAAAGATGGCGAGGGACCATGAAAATGTGTGCTGGGATGTGCAGCAGATCCTTCATTCTTAGGAGGGGACTCAACATGCGCAAATGCTATGTTTGGTAAAGGACTTGAAGCAGGAACTGAATAATGAAAAGCATGTGGTGAGGGTCCAACCCATGGTGAGGGAGCAGGATAGTGTTGGGCGTTAGTAGGAGCAACTGCAGGTGTTGGATGAAGTTGTTTTTTAGTATTCCGGCTAGATCTCTTTCTATACCCGGATTGACATTTTGGAGGTTGAGCATAAGAACTTCTCCCTGGGGCAGGCACACTTCTTGAAGGGGCAGGAGAACCAAATTCAGGTGAAGCAGCACCTTCCCCAGTAGTAGGTGTAGGTGCAGGTGTAGGTGAAGGTGAAGTTTCAGGAAATACATGTGCATTATGGTGATGACTATGGTGGTGATGGTGATGGTGGTGGTGATGATGGTGTTGGTGGTGGGGAGGATGAGGTAGTGGGGCAGGGGAAGGTGACCAAGCAGAGCCACTACCACTGCTGCCATGAAGGGAATGTTGCAAGATGGATGAAAGTCGAACCTGCTTAACCCTACCAAACTGAGTGTTATTCAACCCAAGGTTCCACGAATGATGTCCCATTATGGTTTGTGCCAGTTGCTTTAGCCTCTCCTTCGATGGTGTAATCCCAACAGCAAGTAGGACAGACGATTGAACTATGGTAGGAGCAGCTAGTGTAGAACCTTCAGAATTTGATAAGATGACATACAAGTTCTGCATACCAACAAGAAAACCCAATCAGAATTGACTTGGTGAGACCAGTATGTCATTGGAAATCTTCCAAGTATTAAGAACAAGTATATGTATATTATGTAAGGAATTCCTCAATTTAGGAAACTTTTCTCACCCTGAAATAAAGATTATACACGCAAGAAAGCTTGCTTATTTTTCAAGCTATATGTTATTCTTTTTGCTCAGAGTCCAACCTTAAAACATGGTTCACTGTTAACTAATAGATATCCCACAACAGAATCAATAATGCCATACACATAACTCATAACTGACAGATTTGACATAACATCAGAACTGAAGAATGTACATAAAACAATTACAATCAAGAGCCGTACAACAAAAACAGTAAGGATAGATATAATAATGACAAACCTCATAAGGAGCCAAATGTAGCCCAGACTTTAGCTGACTTGTCAGCTCATCAAAATTTGATTGTATTTCGTAAATGGAGAAATTCAAAGTAAAGTTGAATAGTGTTTGTACTGTTTGCAGGGGAAACACACTTTGTTCTGGAATGATAGCGATCCCTCCCTTGAATTTCAGCACTTCAAAAACGGAGGGTACACCAAACAAGGATGTAG
Source organism: Macrotyloma uniflorum (assembly GCA_016859785.1). Classification (NCBI taxonomy): domain Eukaryota; kingdom Viridiplantae; phylum Streptophyta; class Magnoliopsida; order Fabales; family Fabaceae; genus Macrotyloma; species Macrotyloma uniflorum. The sequence goes on along the minus strand of BDMB01000012.1, from coordinate 2,814,064 downwards.
TGAGCTGGAGATATGATTGACGTATAACCAAGTATTTGAATGATGCTCTTATCAAACTAATGGCAGCTGCAGACATTTCTGAATATTTACCATCAGGATCAACTGCAAATACCACTTTTGTCAGGTTTGAACGAGGTAAGGGATCCACAGACAAGATGACCACCTGGTTTTAAAATATAAGAATGACGTCTATATCAAATAATACTAACAATATTAATAAAGTTCTTTTACCCAAAAAAAAATATTAATAAATTTCATAAAAGGAAACCAGTGAGGGAGGTACTTTGGTCGAGGGAACCCCTATCTCTTCAAAAATGTCATTAGAAAGCTGCAAGACGTTGTCTTCCAGCAAAGAAACTGGCTTCTGCACATAAAAGCTTGCAACAATATCATGACCTGAAAAATTAAAACAATGTCATTAAATAAAAAGGTTAGATAATCATGCTTATATGAGTAATCACATTACATCCTTTATTAAATAAATCATATAATAATATGGTAACATATGAGAGTTAGAAGCCATAAAAAGATAGCTTAAATAAAACAAGATGAAACGTTTCTAGTTGCTAATAATGACATATTGCTTAAACTTAAAAAATTTTATATCTATGGCTTTAAACCCAATATTTTAAACCTCAGATAATGCTATAGCCAATAACCGTTACTTTGAAATTCTATAATGTATATTATATACATGTAAATTCTAAAAACTGATAAAAATTAACAAAAAATAACAAATTTTATATTATAATTATCAATAAAAATATCTTAAACTAAACATAGAAGTAAACACCAACAAAAGTCAAATACAAGCTTTTTATATCGGAATTATCACTCATCATCTTCTAAATCGAAGTAGCTTTACCATTTTCACTATTATTAGATCTTTAGATTTCAATTTTGGAATGAAAATTCCAAATTAGTTCTCCAAAAAAAACCCTATTGTCTCTGTTCTAAGATATATTTTGGAATCAACAAATGATGTTGATATACTTCCATTACTTGTTGGGAAAAATCTCCTTTTCAAACATAATTAATGACGTATCAGACACACACAAAACAATATTACAAATGAAAAATTATGAAATGCACGAATTTATAGGGTGCTACACCACTTGTCTACATTCTCATCAATACTTTATTATATCATAACACATACAATTTTTCTAAACACACTTAAAAATGTCCTCCCATTAGAAGACCGTCCTCTCTCTTAGGGTGGTGACCCCCTCTCCCAAGTTTGGGGTATGTCATATTTGTTAGCATGATCCCTTTATTTATTTAGTAAAGATTCATGATTTCCTTCATAAATAAAACTAATTGCACATTGATTGTCTCACCTTTCTACTAACTTTCAATATGGTAGTGGATGCTCCAAGATTCAAAAAACATGTAAAACCTTGGTTTTCCTCGACAGTTATTCAGCCTGCTACATTAAACCTCTCAGCTACAGCAACCCCTATAACAGGCAAGGGCCGCTCTGCATGGCTACACTAATATACCGCTATTTAAAACCATGCTTAGACCTCATAATCATAATTTAAACCTTTTGTTCTGAACTACTTATAATGATCACAAAATCGATATAACAGTACCATATCCAGAACAAAAACAAAATCTCTCATTTCTGAACTCCAACAGCCCATGAGACAACAAATTTCCAGCAGCTGACTTGTTTCGTGCTATTTTTTTTTAAAACAGAATTTCCAAAAGAATAAAATAAAGTAAAATAGAGTCAAACGACATGCATATATCCTTTTTTTTCTTACAGTTCTCTTTCTTTAAAAACAATCACTTTTAGATACATTCAGAAACAAAATGAGAATACTCTTGTAGTAGGGATTCAAACTTTGTTTCACCATGTTGTGGAGGACTAACCCTTTCATTATATTTGATCCCCATTGATATTACATGCATTTCTCTAATCATATTGGTAGGAGTTACAATTAAAAATCATATATACCATTAACAGTTACTTATCATCCAGCCATTATTACTAGTTATTTTATTTAAATAGTATTATAATAATTAATCACTCATATTTGGTTTGTCATTAATACCAGTACACGTGAAGACAAAAACATAAAGACAGTTAATTTCATGTTTTAATGAACTAAGAAAACTATTTACTTTAAATATTTCAACAAATTAAACTAAATGTCAGCAAGGAAATAAATTTATTGTAGCAGAGATGAGAATATTGTGTCGGATATTGTGGACATTCCATGCAAAAGTATGAGGTAGAAACGTATATTTTTAAAGGAAATATTTGGAACTACATATATTTCAATGCTAACTGCCAATATTGCATCAACCAACAAAATTGCTATTTTCCTCTAGTTAATTTAAGTTTCTCTGTCCCTTCCTCCACCATTACTTTTTATCTGCTTAAGTATTTAAACACCTAGGGTGTGTTTAATTGTGTTTTTAAAACAATTTTGTAAATTAAATTTTAAAATCTAATTTTAATATAGTAAAGTGTAAGGGAAGAAGATAAGATAATTCAAGAAAGAACATGAATAATATAAAATAGAAAGTAAAAAGTACTAAAATAACTTAAAGATGTTATGATATTTTTTTAATTTTAAAAATTAAAGAGGAGGCACCACTTTTGAAAATAACTTTTAAAAACTACTCTTATCAAACGAGTTTCTTTTTCTTCCGAAACAGAAAACAATTTTCAAGAACAGAAAACAAACAAACCCTCGTATTGTCACTTTGTCATATCCACCTTAACCTCCAATTATGGTTCTTCAGGTTATCACTTACAACACCTCCATTCATTCTTCCTCTAACTGGTAAAGTTTTATGCAAACCAAGTATTCTCTTTACGGGAAAAAGATAAGTTCAATGCTAAGACAACCAATGGAGTAACAATAAAACCTATCAACTAGTGACTATGGACACAGGTCACAAAGAATCTTCTCCTTAACCAGCATAAAAGCTTCAAAATTCTTATAGATATAATTTCCCAGAAGAAGATTCTCACTGCAATATTCCAAATATTCCAGCTCAACCACAATTCACAAACAGCATATATGATGTGTCAGATCCTAAAACTGGGAAACTTTTGTATTCACGTGCACCATTAATATAATTTCAATATCTGTATCATTACAATTAAAATTGTAATTAGTACTAAAATGTTTCTAACAATAATTTCCCAAGTAAAGAAAACATCAAAACACGATTAAACAAACAAATCTCCCCTTTTCCCCACAAATATCTAATAATTTAATTAAATTGAGAAAATTAAAAACTACAGTAGACCGTTCTATTTTACCGACACGCCGAAATTAACAATTTTTATAACAAACCTAAAATTAAAAATTACATACTATACAAAGTTAAAATCCAATATTTTCCTTCACATTGTTATTTCTTCTACGAAAAAGATAAACACCAATTATAGAAACAGATCCACTAATTATCATCATAAGGACTCTTTTTCTTAATTGAAAATTTTCCTAAAATAAAAATTTGAAAATTACTAAAGAAAGAAAGATAACCTCCAGAGAGTACCGAAAATTTGTTTAACAAGAAGTTAAAAACCCACCTTTGTACTTGGAATTTAAATGCAGATCCTTGGGATCTGAGAAGTGAACGAATGGGGGTAACCAGAAGAGTGCGGAGAGGAAAACTGCGAGTGAGAAAAGCAAGACAATAAGGCATCTGAGTCGGACGACGGAAAAGGCACAGCCCACCACCGCATTTTGCCGTGGATCCTCGGCGGCGACGGTGGAGGGCAGAGGGTGGTGTTCTTCTCCGGACTTTCCCATTGCCGGCGAAGTGGGTCAGGACCCATAGTTGGTTTGGGTGGGATTTGGTGTACCCATTTAACAGAACAGTAAGAGAAAGAGAAGTTCAGGGAAAATGAGTTTGAGTTTGAGTATGAGTGTAAAGTTTCCTTTTTTATTTTTAAATAATAATAACAATAACAAATAAATAAATAAATAGTTAATGGAAAAAGAAAAATTGAGAATTGTGTTTTAGGGTTTGAAGTTTGTAAGAAGAAGGAGGAAAGAGAGAAGAAGTGAAGTGAGTTGTAAAAGTGTGAGGACTTTTCCAGAGTCATGCCGGTGCTTTATTTTTATTTTTATTTTTTTAATTTTTAAAAATTTATGATTGTTTTCAAATTTTGAAAGACGAGTTGGTAGCCGTATTGTCAATCAATTACCCGACCATGAAGCATTGGTTCAGTTTTTTTAATGAAAATAATAAATAAATAATAAAATTAAATATTGTCTATTATAAACATTAAATTTTATATGATTGTAATAATGTAGTATTCAATATAGTAAATAATATTATATTAATATTTTATATTATATTATACTATTTCTATTTTTAACTCTCTTTTTTTACGGAGAATAGATGTGTAAAGATATTAAAAATAAAAAGTTCTAATGTTCATTAATATTACAACGATTTAGAATGAATTTGTTTGTGGTTAATGTTTGTATAAAGTGTTTCTTTTAATAAAAGAAATAAATTTCAACTTTATCTAACTATTTATTTTTAAAATAAAAAATTATCTGCTTTTTAAATAAGTAGTTATTAAAAAAATATTTATTTAAAAAACATTTATCCTAATTGGCACGATTTGCATTGGCTACCTTTCACTTCTTGTTTATATATATAACATTGGAAGATCTCAAAATGCTGTTCTGTTCTGGAAATAAAATTCTTTATTTTTTTTTCTGAAAGAGTTTGGGAAAATCACTCTCCTTCTCTCAAACAAAATTTCATGTTCTACCAAATTTTTATTTGAATGAGAGTACCTTTATTATATTTTATAAAATTAATAGATATGTTTAGTCGAACTCATTTCTTACTAAAAGACTTTATACGGAATTCACATAAAAAGAAAACTCAAATTTATATGAAATAATTTCTATTGATAAAAAAAGAAACTTGTTATAATTAATTTTAAATTCAAACAATTATGCATAAATAACCATTTATACAAACTAGTTCACAACTTCAGAAAGCAAATCCAGAGTGGTAGACTCAGTCTCAAACCGTTTTCACCCCAAGCAAGCAGCATCAGTCCATAAGATTTTTCAATCAATAGGAGCAGATTAATAAACAAAAGAAACCTTTCTACTCACACTAAGTCATTCAAATGGCCACCCAGAATACCCTGCATGATGATGGCTATTCTCTGGGATAGTTGGTGCTGGTGTGCTGCTTCCAGTTGCTTCATCATTACTGCTGGACTGAGAAGAACGAAAAGGCCACAAAAAGGAAAATGGATTTCTCCTTCCCTGGCTCTCCCTACCACTACTACTTACCCTTCCACTTCTACTTCTACCATTTGCACTGCGGTTACTACTCAATCCTTGTGGCGGCAGTTCTTGGCGGCACACAGGGCAGGAGTTATGCTGGACCAACCATGGAACAATACAATCTGAGTGATATAAATGGTTGCATGGCATTTGTCTTGCTTCAGACCCCAGCTCAAATTTATCCTTGCACACTGGACAATGAGAATCCGATCGAAGATGCCTTTGAGTTATCTTGATGGTAGGCATAGCACTGATTGAGGAACTTGATGCTGGGGGTGGACCTTGCCTGTTATTAGCTGAAAGCTGTTCAAACAGTTCTTCAAGTCCAGGACCAATAAAATAATCGCCTGTGTTACCTCGTGTCAGACCAATTCCAGGAGCCCCGTTAAACAGAGATTCAAAGCCACCGTTTCCGGACAATCTGAAAGGTATTTGGCCACCAAAGATCAACAGAGGAGCAAACCCTGCACTGTGTTCAGGATTTGAATCTGTTCGTGCCCTGATGTCACGGCTTCGGCCCCTGTCTGCCATTTGATGCCTCATAAAGGCAGAGAAGGTTTCCATGAGTCCAAGCCTTTGATCTCGTTCTTCATTGTTGTCCATTCCAAACAAATCAAAAGGATTAACATGAACCATATCATTAAGTTCATGAACAAATCCCTCATTGCAGCTAGGACAAACCACATCTCGCCGTCCCAGTCGAACTGGCCTCCTGCAACTATAACACCAATGTGTGTTCCTACTATTTGACATCCTTTTTGCTTACCTCCTTAATAGTCTCAAACAACTAATCCGAAGGCTACTTCCCCACAGTGCACTGTCTTCAACTGTCACAGCAGCATGATGACTCATATACTGCAAAATAAATTTGATAACAGTCAAGGAACATTGGATATCCCTCAGATTATACATTAAACACCACCACCACCCAAAACAAAAGCCCTTATCCCACTACCAGGTGAGGTTGGCTATGGCTAATGAATCACACAATGCCATTCGTGTTGGTTAAAACTTAGACACCAAACACCATTTGAACTAAATTTTATGCTGCTCTCAACAACAAATACAATTCTAATTGTCTGTATTAAACAGTGTATTAATCAATTGCAAGCATTAATGATCATATTAGTATCTATCAAATTTATCAATGATTCGTAACTCTTAAGCTAACATTCTAAAATGCCAGGGGATAGACATAAGAGCACAAAACATTTGTATACATGTAATGGAGTCACACATATCACCTTAAACCTTCTAAAATTGTTTATGTCCATGATCATAAATCATCATCAATCTTCCACTTAAGATTCCCAAATTTAAGAAGACTTACACACTATGCTTGCAGCCCCAAAATAAAGTTACTCATTTGGACTTACCCACCTAAAAACCAAAGAAAATGGGCACAAGCACAAACAACATTTTTTCTCAGATTCAAAAGTGCAAAATTGGCATTTTAATTGAACTTACAATAGGAAAAGAAATTTGAAGCATGCGCAGTCATTAAACGAAACACAACCTGAGATGAAAAGGAACACATGTCCTTTCTGTGCTTAAAGTAAAACAGCACACAATAAGAGGATTTCAACAGTAAAGAACCAAGCATTACTCAAAAACTACGATTATGTAAAATTACATGCACAGTCACGAGAACGCATTGATTGCAAGGAACGGTTCTGGAAGGTTCCCCAGATTCACTTGATCTTAAACGCGTCTAATTAATTATTTCACACTCGAAGGAGAGAAAAAAAAAAGGATTTTGGTTGAGAGGCGAATCTTGTGATGCAATGTTAAAATGTAGAAAAACAAGTGAAGAAAGTGAGATCTTTGGAATCAGAGAAAAGGTGATGAGAGTGAAAGAGAAATAAAATACAAATGGGATGGCATGAGAAGAAAAGGACGGCGTACCAGAGTGGAATATGGATCGAAAAGGTGGTGTTGCTTAGAGTGATGAAAAGGGCAATGGGGGAAGAGAGAGAGAGAGAGAGAGAGAGAGAGAGAGAGAGAAGAAGCTATGGAACCCTAACCAGTGGGTGATGGCATGGGACAGGAAAGAGGATTATTGAGGAGGAACCGACATGTCCAGCTTAGCTGGCACCGCATGCTTCATTTCCTCTACAGTTCTTCTACCACTGCTCCTCCTTCTTGTCTCTGTAATTTTCAGATCTTAAATATATTATTAATTATTTCACTATTTTATAAAAAAAATAAGATTGAGGGTTTAATATATTTTTATTTTTATTTTATTTTATTTTTTAATGAAATATTTATTTTTGTTTTATTCTGTTAAATATTTTTTTATCATGATAATTTTTTTAGGACAGTAATACATATACGACGTAATTGTAATATTAACGTTCATTAGATACTATTTAACGTTGTTGTAATATATTTATGTTTAGTATACTAAATATTAAAAGAAAATTTAACAAAATTAAAAAATATATATATTTTGTATGAAGAATTTCACTTAGATCAGTGAATAGTGTAACTTTTCTTCGATCATAACACATTATATCAATAATATAACAATAACAATAATAAATTAGCACATATATTATTTAATATTTTAAATTATGATATACTTGTGCTAATTTAACTTTGAATGTATTTAAATTTTTTAATATGTTTCTAAATTTGAGATAACTTTGTTTTTATCTTTAAGTTTTAAATTAATTTTAATAATTAAAAATATTAATATTTTTTAAAATGTTCTGTACTTAAACATATAATCAGAATAAATATTTTTAAAGTAGAGTGATGTAAAATCAAAATAAGTAGTGATATGTAAAATTTTCTATTTCTTCTTCAACTTATAGTAATTAAAAAAAAATAAGACTAAAAATATACCATAACCACAAGTTAAGTATTTGTTTGCAATAATATTAAATTAATCAGTTTTTAAATATTAATTTAGATTTCACTTTTTAAAGTGAAAAATAGTCTCAATGTAAATATAGGAAAATTCTTTTGTAATTATAAAAGAATAATAATTATTAACTAGATTTTAGTAGACTAAATTAGTATCAGATGATGTATCAAATGATAATAATATAAGTGAATATCTTTAGATTAGTATTAGATGATGTCTTAATAAATTTATTTTAAGTTTTGATGATAATAATATAAGTGAATATAGAAGATATTGGTAATTAGAAACACTCAAAGATACAAACAATTATGTTAATTTCTCAAATTGAGAAACTATAATTTTAATATGGAAACATCAAATTTGATAAATTAAAAGAAAAGGTTTAAATGATTTTTAATCTTTCAAAAAAATTAGTGTTTAAGAATTAAAATGATTTTATTTTTAATTTGAGAGGATAAAAAACATTTCTCTTAAATTTCAAGAATTAAAAACATAATTAAATATGTCTAATTTCATGGATTTGTATCTAAATAATTTGTTCTATCAAAAAGTATGGAGCTTTTCATAACTTAACTATTTTACTTTTTCTTTTCTTTTTACAAACATTAAATATATCTTATCTATTTAATAAATCACTATATTACTTAGGTAATTTTTTTTATTAATTAAGAGTATGTTTTTATAGAAAATGTCTTTTTTACACATGACTCATAATGGTTGTTGAATATTTCAATTTGAAACTTTTGAATAGTTAAGATATGAATCCATTCTTTAAACAACAAAGTCAATCCTTAATCAATTAAATGTGATTAATAGAGTCAATACATTTTTAAAAATTGAAAATAAAACTATATAATTAATTTCTCTCAAAACACTAAATTAGAAGGAATTTTTAATACATTAATTAATTATTGTTATCATAAAAATAACTTATCATAAAAATTATTGACCATGCCATGTCTATGCAATGTACTCCTTTACTTCATTGGATTTGTTTGAATTATTCTAATCAACTTATCATATACATTTAATTTGTGTATCTCATTAAAAAAAAGTCAATTTTTTTTCAAACTATTTAAAATGAAAATAATATCTTATTTTTATTCTTATTTTAAAGAAAATACAAATATAAAATCAATTATAAAGTAACATAAACACAAATAGTTAAAAAATAATAAAATATTGGGTCTTAAAGGAAATAAAGTAATAAGTAATTTACAATTTTTTTTCCATCTTTATAAATTATGTATTTTTTTTTTACCCTTAAAACTTTCATGTTTGTTTGTGCTTACATTAGTGTTTTTTTTATTTTAGTTTTTAGTTTTTTTTATGTGGTATCAATTCTATTTAGCTTATTATGTCAATCAATATATATATTTAAACTTTTAATATAGGTTCCTCTTATGTGGGAATATTTAAAAAATTAATAAAGGTATAACTAATTTTGTATGGACAATAAGATATTAAAGTTTAAATCATCAATGCTAAACTTTGACATTTCAAGTCTATGAATTTATGTTATATAAAAATTAATTTTTTACTATACAAGGATAAGTGAAGTATCTACCCCAAATTTTTTTCCTTTAATGGAAGATGCAATTTTCATTTTTCTCTTAATAAATATCCCTTTTTTCAAAATCATAAAACACAAAGTTCTTTAAAAAAATTATAAATTTTTTCTTTGGGGTAGTTGTACTCAATAATGTCAGATGAACTCTGTGTTGGTGGTGTTGAGAGTAGAAAGCTCAAGCGTAAGATTGGAGAGCCATCATCATCCACAGATGACAGAGATTCTGAGTTCTTATTGTCTCTAAGTCTTGGCAATAAAAGAATGGTTGGTGAATCCTCATCTGGTTTCCTTTGTAAATCATTGACAAACCATAATAAGACACGCAATTTTGCTTCAAAACTCATGGAAACCACTACTCATCAAGTGATTGTGCCTATGGAATACCAATTCTCTTGCAAGTTTTGCAACAAGAAATTTCCAAGCCCTCAAGCTCTTGGAGGACACCAAAATGCTCATAGACATGAAAGAGTGTTATTAAGGATGGAAAAAGATATGAGAACTTTTGGACATGGTGCTCAAATGTTTCCACACTCATCCCTTCCACATCAATTTCCCTTTTCTGGCTCATTACCCCTTTATTATAGGAATAACATGTACCCTATGACTCATATGCCAACCATGTCATGGCCTCATTTTGGGTTGACCAAACCTTGGGGAATAGTTGCTCAAACTCCACCAAATTTATATAGCATGGATGTAGCTCATAGAGCTACCATGACTCATTCAAGTCTTAGTGGCTTTATTGGAAATCAGTATACTAGGAACTGATAGTTTCATCCTTTGTCAAATTTATCCCTCAATCTATAATCTTAGTTTGAAAAATGGAATATGCAATTACAATTGTGGTACCAATACTATGATCTCTTTATATCTAATCTCTTCAAATAATTATTTAAAATAATTAATACTTTTGCTTGTCTAGTATAATATAAACAACATTTGGTCACAATCTTTACTGTTTTTCTTTGTTATTTGTTGTTAGTGTGTTTCTTTTAATCTATACTGCTTCTTCTTCTTTATTGTTTACCTAATTTGTTGGACTATTGTGATGAAATGATGATGAAAAAAAATATATACTTTCTTTGTTATTAAAATTAAATTTGTTGTTTAAAATATAATTTTGGTCTGAACAAAATGGAAATCAAATTCAGATTCCTCACTATATAGATCATCCCTTACAATGTGAGTGCAGAATGTTTAACTACTACACCAATCCGTGATGTTCAAAAATAATATACTTATTAACTTTTTTGCATTATTAAGCATGTTAAAGGCATGCTTAAGGCAACCATCTCTCACCCACAATTGAAAGCATGTTAAAGGCAGAATGTCCAGGTGATGAAAGAACATAACCACACTCTTTAAATGCAAGACAATTCTAAATCATCATCTAAAAGGGAGGAGGTGAAGGAAGAACATGATAACATCTTTATTTGTTCAATAAATGAATACAAGTACATGCCATTTGTGATAAGTAGCCTCAAAGAGCATTCAAAATGAAGGCATGCTAATAAATTCTCTCTGCTGTAGACACAGGACGTAAGAAAACAATGATAACTGTGATGTTATCTTTGCTGCCACGTTCCACTGCTTCAGTAGCCAACCTCTTGGAACACATTCCAGGCTCTTTAACAGTATCTTTTATTATATTTATGACCTCTGTACTGTTTATCACATCCCACAGGCCATCGCTAGCCATGACCTAAATCAACAACTTCATTATTAGTTTAATAGTTAAGGCAGAAATTGTTTCAGAAGAGTATCATAAACGCCAGGGTAATATGAGAGTGATACATGTAACAAACGTATAGAAAGCTTTCAAGTCTTGCCCGCAAGTTAGGTTTAACTAAAAGAAACTTTACTTAACAATGCCCTTCAACCTTTGGCCGTAAGTGCATCTTCCTTTTCTTGATACTTCAAACCCTTTGAAGCCTTTTGATAAATATAATCGATAAGATTACAAATGCAATTATCATTTGTTAATTATCTACCAACTTATTTTTCAAGATACTTCAAATTCAACTTATCTAAGGATCCCATGAACATCATGAACTTCAGCTAATAACATATGTAGCGTACAGCTCCTTACCAGAAACTCATCCTCGGGGCACAAGGTACTCTCAGTTATCTCAGGTTCTGCAGTTACAGCAGGCTTCAGATCATCATCACCAATAGAACGAGTAACCTGTGTGAGAAACAAGTTCATTTTACTTGTATCAACATTTAGTAAAACCTCAAATTGCCATTAATATCATTGTTAGTTATTTTGTTAACACAAGATCATTTATGTGCCAAAAGTTAAAACGAGGAAAGCAGAAGCAAAAGGAACACACATTATAGAACTAATTGGGTGCCATTATGCATCAATCAGACCAGTAATAGCAAGACATAGCTCCTCTCCGTAAGTAATAACAGAATGCACGAGTGGTGAACTAGATGCAAAACCACGAAGTAATTAATTGTACAACATTTTTTCAGAAGGCACTTCTGACACTATGTTCCCACTACGAAACTAGTAAATTAAGCACACAACAAATAGACTTTTTCCCCAGGATATATGCCAGTTACTTTATGAAATGGAAAATCAGAATTATATTGACTTTAGCAGAATACCAAATATATGGCAACTAGTGTTGCATATAAATGAATGCCTTCCATATGTGATTGCACCACTACGTTTTGAATAATGTATAATGTCAGGAGTCTCATTGTGGAATAAACTACTTGACGTCGCACCTAAACTTTGAGACTCTCCCACCTAATGGACTAATCTTTTGGGTTGGCCTCTCATGTGTTTAAGTCATAACAATTGTTGCTTTCATTTCGAATGAAATTGCAGAAAGGGTAACCCCTATTGGATTAAGGTGCAAACTGAGTACTGATAGATGAGTGAAGGCATCAAAGAGAAATGAGTCACCATCAAATCAGTGTTGGTAGAGTAAAAGTCATCGTGAACCTCAGGTTTTAAAGGGGTGAAGATGTTAGCAGTCGCACGTTGAGTAGAATAAACTACTTAATGTGGTACTTAAGCCTTAAGACTCTCCCACCTAATGGATTAGGTTTTTAGGTTGGGCTCTCCTCATGTACTTAAATCCTAACAATTGGTTTTTTCACTAACAGACAACGGTATAGACCGAGTTATTTATAGGCTGAATAAAATGCAAACTGAGGCTGATAGGTGAGTGAAGCTGTCAAAATATGAAAAGGGTTACTATCAGGTTAGTGTTGATAAAGTGAAAGTCACCTAGGATGTCAATCCTTAGAAGGGTCGTAATGTTAGAAGTCCAACATTTAATAAAATAAACTACTTGAACCTTGAAACTTTCAAACCTAATGAACCAGTATTTTGGATTGAACTTTCCACATGTGCTTAAGTCATAACATTCAATGTTGTAGATTAACAAGGGTTAAATTCAAGTGAACCTTATGGCAGCTTAGTAAGTTAATGTCTTGATAAAAATTTCTCCAGTCACAAAAAGACCAGATAGGAAATGTAAGAATTTGACAGTGAACTGACCAAGAACATTGTTTCCATCACCCAATCAAAACTTTTATCAGGAAAATATAGCATTGGTTGCAAGAGTATTCATTAGCAGAAAAACAAATTCTGCAAAGCTTTTACAAAGAAGACTACCAGTAACTTCCCTATTTTTTACAATAACTTTATATGGTAAAATGATGAAAACGAGGATATTCATAAGAAAAAATGAGCTCAGATTCTAAATTCATAAAAGGCATATGGAAGAAATAAATATAACCAGGAATTTCCAGATATATGATCTGCACCATAGCAATCAATTCGAACAAACCTGAAGTGCAGGAAGACCGACCCTCCAGGTATCAACTTGCCAATGTACATGGCCCCCCTGACGAATAACACGTTCTCTCTCTTGAAGACAACTTGCAACGTGATCCTATTAATGTTAAGCTTTGATTAATCCAAATGGAAATACATAAAGGAATAAATTAAAGAAGCTTTCATAGAAATAAGGATTCATTAAGCTTTTATCCAACATGAGAGTTTAAGATATAAATTTGACCATGAAACTTATAGGAGTAAGCACAAAAGATAAGCTTTACCAGTAACCTTAATGAAATGAGTTAAAAAGAGATTATAGGAGTCATAAATTAAATTCTGTCAGCTCTTCCAAATACCCTCTAAGCACTAGCTATAACACCAGTATTTTTGGCTCACCTTACTTAGAGAAATTGGATTACCAGCACGACATATGATTGCCCTGCAATCACCAATGTTAGCAACAAATAGCTTGTTTCTGACTATAAGAGCAGCAATTGCTGTACAGCCAGGATGAAAATCCTTCTGGATACATCTGTTGGATTTGCGATAAGAATCAAGCTCTTGTCTGAAGGCAACATCTGTACTAATGAATGCTTCCACTAGTGCATTAGCAGGACTGCATTGACATATTAAAAGAATTAGAATGCAAACAATAGGACAAACGGGGATGGAAAACGAATCATCTAGAATGAAATATACCTGCCCATAAAATCTAAAGTCTGCAAAGCAGCTGGTACAGCTCTAGAAGAAAACTCAGCAGCTGCTGCACCTGCATAAGTAACAATCATGCTTCTTAAGCAATTATATTACCGAATGGTCATCAAGATCATCTGTGTGCAATCATATTTATCAAAGTACGCGACCAAAAATATCCATTAGGATTTTTCATAAATGAGGAATGATCATCAAGATCATGTTCATGTGCAATCATATTTATCAAAGTAAATTACCAAAAATATCCATCAGAAAGAGATTTGTGTACTTATTAGAATACTATTTAAGTTCTTCATTTCCTACAACTTTTCAACATATTCAACAAAAGATCACAAGCATAGCACAAAGAATGCCTCATCATAAACGAGATAAACAATAAATAATTTTGAAGCTCCAGTAATAATTAGAATCTACTTTTTTCTTAAATTAGAATCAAACAAAATGTAGATATTTGACAAATCACTAATACAATATACACACCCCTATGGCCATCAAAGATACCAAAAGCATAGACATCCTTTTCATCACAAATATGGGGCAGAATGAAATGTGTATCCTCCATAGTCTCCCTTCTCCCACCGGTAGCATAAGATCCCCAAGACAGTATTGGGTGGTATACTGAAGGCTTGTCATAAAACTCACACCTAGTTATCAAACCAGAATCATTTGCACTAGAGGCAGTCCTAGCCAAAAGTTCACCACGAGTGGACCAGCTAAAACTCTCTTGATAAGCCTGAAGATCAGTCTTATCCACAGGTTGATCAACATGCAAGTTAAAAGGTCTGATATAAATATCTTCTGCCTTCTTTGACTTGCAGTGCTCCATAATCAAATCAAGGTCCTCGATAATGTCATCAAAAGCAGGCCTGTTATTAGGATTTGCATCCCAGCATTTGTTTATCATTGATAAAAATCTTGATGGTATACCCAAGTCCTCAGTAGCAAGGACTGGCCGTAATCCATCAGAAACAACAGCTGCTGTTAATTGCTGCTCGGTATAGTTCATCTCAAGCACTGTGTGAGCCTGTCATCAGTAAACATTGATTTATATCATTATCATGCAATTAAAGAAGAAAAGTTAATATTAGCCAAGTAATGTTTCCCGAAGGTTCAAATATCAAAACAAGCAAACCTCCGACAAAATAATTACTAATAGTAAAATTCCATTTTAACTGTTATTTTGCTGCTAACTTGACAACTATATGATATTAGTCATTTTCACACGACATAGTTGTTAATTAGTTACATATCCCAAACTTGATAGTTTAAAAGTTACATATTAATTAGAATTACATTTATATGACAAGCCTTAATTTTGCTTTCCCTCCAGTTAGAAAATAGTTCTTAAGAATATATATGACCTTATTCAGTTATTTGCAGTTGTTTTTCATGGGACAAAACTCAGTTGCTTGTATATCTCAAACTGAAGGTAATGGAGGTTCAGGTTCTACAAGTGTTGGAAGCAGCTCTAATGGTGCTGTTGGTGATTGTTCTACCTTTGGAATTGTTGACTTAGTTCGTGGTTGTTAGTAATCTATGGTTATTTTACCTTATTTCTTTTGTGGCTATAATTTAGCATTTAAGGTAGGATCTGCGTTACGATTACACTATTTTGATGTTAACCCTTCCAATCCTATAGGTAGGATATCAATTTTGACTACTTTGACAAAAAATTATAAAAAATATAACTCTTGCTAATTATATTATATACTCCTTATTGATGAGCAAGGGTTTCATTGACTATGGTCACCGAGATTAAACAACATTCAAAACAATAAAGGAAATAAAAAAAAAATCATGTTTAGAAACAAATATAACGTCCATAACTCATCTCATTATAGAACCTGTAATAATCTAAAGACAAGCAAAAAATTCAAACTACACACACAAAAACAAAACATGTACAGCCAGAATTCGAAGTAAAGCTCATGAGAGTTATGGATGCTATTGAGATTACTAAAGGATGAAAAGCTCTCTGGTTTGACACTAATTCTGTACTTATTGTGAAAGCTTTTTATGATAGCTCTTTAGTTTCTTGGAAGTTAAGTTTAGATGGCCTAATATTTTAAAGTCCATTAAGAGTATAAATTTCAGATTTTCTCATATTTTTAGGGAGAGAAATAGGTGTGCTAATGGTTTAGCAATTTATGGTTTGGAACTTCTGATTTTTCTTAGTGGGGTGTACATACTTGTATTGTATTTGACTTTTGTTGGAATAGGTGTTTTTTTTTTTTTTGTACTTTCGTTTCTCTTGGTGGGTTTGGTTTGACCCTCCCACTTTTGTATTTTTTTTCTCTTTAATATTTCTAAGAATGTGGCATATGATTTATACAAGTCATAGAGCTAACCTAGTTAGGTTTGCAACTTGTATAGTGATGCAATAGCATTCTTTCCTTATTAGAAAAAACAAAAAAAAAGATAGACTGACCTGAGCTTCTGTACGAAGATCTGTATATGGCACAACACCAGTAAGGAGTTCACTGCAGCAAGTCCAATAAAAGTTTTAAAATCACAAGCCAAAAATTAGATTCAAGAGTTTTATTTATACAAGCTCTGCTAAAACCTGTGAAAACAAAATCAAGTGTGAAGTAAATGTTTGATTGAATGACAGATACCAAAGAAGATCATTTTCCTGCCAATGGCTTCTCCTTTAATAAACAGACACTGCTCAATTCTGAAATCAGAAACCTCAAATGAAAACCTCTTCTACTCATCTACTAACACATATGTCCCTGCTCCTGACAACTTCAACCAGTTAACCAACTTACGTTGTTAACAGCCTAACTAATTCTATAATTATTCCAATTGCTTTACCTCACTTTTCTTGTCTTCCTTTTTCTTCCTAAATGTCCATGGAGTTTACTTTTCATTCTTTTGGGTCCCACCACAGGCATACTATAACAGCATTGAACCACCAGCTTATGCCATAAAACAATGACCAGTGTATATGGTACGTATCAGTTGAAACAAATAGTTAATACATCAAGCTGCCTAGCATAACTAAGGTTGAGAAGCAATCACAATTTCCAAATGAATATATGTCTTGTATATGTTACTGTTTGCATGAATATCTCTATTTGAGAAAGTAAGAAAACAAAAGAAATGGATGATAGTCCATCCACAACTTTGCTTGACTGTCCACTTCTTTACCAACAAAAGACAGAAAAGATATGTTGGTAGATTGCAAGTGCAACTCTAAAATGCTTTTTCAAACTTCAAACCGATCTAACCAACTGAGAAACCAAAAATAGCACACTGCATCAAGAGAAAATTGTCGCAATTGGTTCCTCTTCTGGTATATAACTAACAGCATCAGATATAAGATGACAATACATTCATTCCAATCAACTTTTCTTACAGAACCAAAACAAACATGAATGAAAGAAAACAAATCTCATCTTCTTACTTGATTGATATCCCAAAACTGTATACATCAGACTTTTCTGTATGCAACTCCTTTCTTAGTATTTCAGGTGCCATGTAAATGAGCGTTCCAACCATATTCTTTTTGTGGAAACCACCAGTAGGCTTTCCAGAAGACTTCCAATTCTCAATAGAAACTCCCTTAAGATCATTCTTGTATTCTGCCAAACCAAAATCTGTGAGGTGTGGACAAAGATTTTTGTCAAGCTGCACCACAGATTCACAATATTA
Organism: Macrotyloma uniflorum; assembly: GCA_016859785.1. NCBI lineage: Eukaryota > Viridiplantae > Streptophyta > Magnoliopsida > Fabales > Fabaceae > Macrotyloma > Macrotyloma uniflorum. The sequence continues at coordinate 2,796,170 of BDMB01000012.1, read as the reverse complement.
GTATGGTGATATATGGAGTAAAACATGTCAAATATTAAAGACAGATCCAAACTACTAAAAGAACAAAAGATTTGGGAGACATTTACAATAATATTTGCCGGTTTCACATCTCTATGAACAATCCCGAGGTTATGCAGATATTGCAAAGCCTTTGCTGGAGAAAGGAAGTTGAAGGAAAGGGGGAAAATTTGTCAAACACTTTATTTTCTTTTTCTTTTGGATAAAACTGTCGATCACTTTATATACTTAATTTCCAAAATTTCCCTACATAATTGAAGTGGGTAAACTGAATGGTTACAACACTGAAGAAAAAGAATCTGCAGTTGATTTTTCGAATACTTAATAATTTCAACTTGGAAATCATCTTTAATACCAGAATAACCAATCAAAATTGCTAAGCTAACATTGGAGATTATTTTACAAATGTAATCATAAGCTTACTCTGTATATGTCTCCTGCTAGTCCCAACCCCGGGAGATAAAGGAGAAAAGTTGTGTTAAGCCCTCAATTACTAAAGTAACACTTGTTGAAACCCCACACGACACGATCAACTAATATATCCCAGCGTAATATTATGTGCAGCAGTTTAAGATGGTTGAAACATCAAAAGGTATGCAAATGAATAAGATAGTTTGTGAAATGTTCTAGTCCTTTTATATGTAAATGAACTTTGGTTTATAGTCCAAGAAAGCCAATTACTTGTTTTATGATAAAATATGTACTCATTTAAGAAGATCATAATGTTTATACTCCGCAATTTTGTCATACACTCCAAATTATACACCTCAATTTGACCAAACAAGTGAAACAACAGCCACAGTTTCTTTTCCACAATATGATAAAAAAAAAGTATACCCAGGCCAAGTAATTATCACTCAATATTCATAGCAACTCTATACAAGACAAAGTCACTCCTATACCTAATTGCATTGCCATCGTAAGTGCATCATTGAGGGTTGGTACCCACTCTTCTACATGTAACTTCTGTGCAAGATTCTGAGATTCATATAACTTGAAGAAAAACATGTAATTGGGCGGTTTTGCATGGGCTGCAATCAGTGTCGCTATTCCCGGGTGATCTAACTTGCTACACAATTAAAAATAAATAAAACAACAAACCTAAAATTCACAAGACTTGCATAAATTACCCTTCAGCATATCAAAACGTTGAGGAAAACAGTATTAAAACTAATTAAAAATGTGAAAATAAAGATGTATACTACATTAAAGGAGAGAAAAATGAGGGAAGAAAGTGAGAGAGAGACCACAACAACTGCAATTCTTTATGAAACTTGTTAATGTCTTCTGAAGTTGACAAGATGGGTTTCTTCACAGCAACCCTCATGCCATCCAAAGTCCCTTCATAAACAACACTCTCAGCCCCTACAGTTACCATCACCAACCAGAGTTACAACACCAATAATCCCATTCCACAGAAACGTAACCTCAAACTACAACTACCAACAAATATACTTAAGTAAATATTGAAAATTGGAGAAGGGTTTGGGTTGGTTTACCTCGAGCAATAGGCGAGAGCAGAGTATAAGAAGCGGGAGGGAGATGAAGGGGAATAGAGGAGCTGGTGCAGCAACCCCTGATGCAAGTGTTAGGCTCCACAATCTCTATTCCCATTGCTCTTGTGTGGTTGCAGAAGAAGATGACTATGATAATGAAAATGAAGATATACACAGAAAAGGAATTTTAGTGCACAGGATCATGGTACGGTATATCATGTATTCATGTTTCAGCAATGGAAATTTCGTGTTGATGGATGTTATGTTACTCGAATTTTGGCCGTTTCATGGGATGTTTCTCGCACCTACGATGTACCCAAATGGTTGTTCCATCCCGTAACATACTGTGTGGAACATAGAGTTGTGTTTTTTTTCTTTTTTTTGAGAATAACATAGATCATGTCTTAAAATTCGAGTGAACATTTTTTTTTCTTGAACTTTGAGGGTAACATTAGTGTGCACATTAGAAATATCACTTTAATGACCTGTAAGTTGAGAGAATTAAAATAAATAAATAAATAGAAAATTGGTGAAAAATAAGATAAAAATTGAAAGCATTTAGTTAAAAAATAATCAAGATGAAATAAGTTTAGAATGAAAAATATTTTATAAATATTCATATTATATAATATTTGCTATATAATTGATATTTGTAAAAATACTGTATTTATCAAAATTTTATTTAATTTTGTTGAGTGTAATATTTTATGCTGAATATACTATTTATAATTTTTAAAATATTATTTAAAAGTTAAATTTATGTATAAGGAGTAGTTCTTTTTCTTTCTATATAAAATCGAAAAAGTTGAATACAAGAACATTTGGGAGGTTTTTCCTCAAGACGTATGAATTTATTTTTTTTATAAATGTTATCTTAAATTTTTTATATTTAAGTGGTAATTATTCATTTACACTTATCTTGACTTAAATAGTGTTTTCATTCCAAATTTTTATATAATTATATCAAATTATGCTTCATCAGTCAAGAAATCTGAACATTTTGAATTTCAAAATAATAGATATTTTAAAAATTAATTAATATATAATAATATTTTTATATTAAAAAAATTATTTAAGTTAAAAATAATGAAAAAAAATTAATATAATTATCCGTAATAACTAACTAATCACTTATCTTCTTTAACAATATCTAGTTAATTAATAAATTTGAATAGAACTCAAATAGGATTATATCTATTATATTAAAACTAATATTTTTTTTAGTTATATTGAAAATAAAAATCAACAATATTTATTATATAAAAAAAAAATTAACACATTAGTAACATTTTACACAAAATAATACTTACATCAAAGTTGAAGAATAGAATTAGTATATATAATTAAAATTCAAATAAAATTATATTCATTAAATAAAGACAGAATTTATTTATTATTGTACTAAAAAAAATTTGATAATGTGAAAAATATATATTACTCAATAATAAAAATAAAAAAATCCTTAATTAACTTAAGTAATAATAACTTGTATCCTTGATAAGTGATTTAATGTTTGAAACACACTGATATCAGTTTGTAATTAATTATATGTACTTAAAATTGTAGATATGATAACAATCACTTAATTATATGTCAGAATATTGTCTGGATTGAGCATCAAAGTGATTAATAATTATATAACTACATTTATTACAATATAAAATATTTTTCATCATTTACATATTTTCCATAATCCATATAAAAAAGGTAAAATGAGATATTCCTAATTATATTAAAGTCTCTTGTATTAACGTAATTAAAACATCTCCTTAATTTAATCACATTACTTATATTGTATTAAAGTAAAAATTTAAAATATATTTTAGAATTTATTATATTATCTTAATACTAATTTAATTATAAATTAAACATATTATATTATAAAAAAAATTATTATTATCTATTAGTAGATAATTTATATTTAAATAATAAATTAAAAATGAGATAAAAAAATTTTAGAATTAAAAAATAAAAAAGAGATATTAAAACTAATTATTATCGATTCAAAAAATAATATTATAATAAAAAAAATAATATACTTTTTTTTTCTAACTTTTCTCAACTTACTTTCTTTATAACTTTATTTTCTTATAATAAAATGAATAATATGTCAAAATTACAAGAGAATTTTAGATATGATTAAAAATAAATAATTATATAAAAAATATCATTTATTTATGATATAATTTAATAATACATATCTCTTAGTCATAATTTTTAAAAAATAATATAGAATAATATATTTGAACCAAACATTATTAAGCTTTGACTATACTAATCATCTGTGTGCCATATAATTCGTAAGTATATAAAAATATTTAACTTTATCTAATTAAAAGTATATAAAAATATTTTATCTAATAAAAGAAAATAATACTTTAGGAAAATAAATAATTAGAAAAAAAGTGAAGCCACTTCTAAAGACAGAAGAGAATCCACCAATTACAAGCACAAGACAAATATTATATTAACTAAAGTAGGCACACCATCTTCGCTGCATATTCCTTCAAAGTCAAAACTTCACTCTCTCTCATCTCAAAATTCTATGGCTTCCATCACCGGAAAAACCATCGTCCAAGAGGTTTCCGGCTGGTTGAAGCTCTACGACGACGGCACTGTCGACCGGAGCTGGAGCGGTCCGCCCGAGCTCAAATTCTTCACAGATTCAGTCCCTCCGCATAGCGAATTCATCGACGGTGTTGCCACCAACGACGTCGTGATCGACCCAAACACCAACCTCACCGTTCGCATATACATCCCCCAAACCGAACACTTCTCGAACGGAACTCCCAAACTTCCCCTCATCCTCCATTTCCACGGTGGCGGATTCTGCTTCAGCCAACCCGACTGGTTTCTATATTACCACTTTTATTCCAACCTCGTTCGCAAAACACGTTCCGTTTTGCTCTCTGTTTACTTGCCTCTGGCGCCGGAGCACAAGCTCCCAGCCGCATGCGACGCCGCGTCGGCGGCATTCAATTGGCTCGGCTCGGTTGCTTGTCGCGGCTCGCGCGAGCCCTGGCTCGAGCACCTGGCGGATTTCAACCACGTGTTTCTCATTGGAGACAGCACCGGCGGGAACGTCGTGCACGACGTGGCGGCTCGAGTTGGATCGTCGGAACCCGGGGCGGCGAGACTAGCCGGCGCGATTGCGCTGCACCCTGGTTTTCTTCGAGCTGAGCCGAGGATGTCGTTTTGGGAAAAGACGGAAACGCCCTTCTTGACGCGTGACATGGTGAATAAGTTCATGGACTTGGCTGTGCCGGTGGGTAGTGGAAGTAGTAAGGACCACCCTATTGTGAGTCCGGTGGGGCCGCAGGCGCCGCCGCTTGCGGCGCTGAACTTGCCGGCGGTGTTGGTGGCGGTGGCGGAGGAGGATTTGTTGTTGGACACGGAGATGGAATATTGTGAGGCCATGAAAGGTGCTGGCAAGGAAGTGGAGGTTGTGGTGAGCCATGGAATGGGACATTGCTTTTACCTGAATAAGATTGCTATGGAGTCTGATCCAAAAACTGCACTAGAAGGTCGTAAACTTGTTGAAGCCATTGTTGAATTCATAGACAAACATACATAGTTTTTCTCTCTTCTTCAAATTTTATGTTTTGGAAGATGACATTGTCGGTGGTTGAAGTTTTATATTTTGTTTAAAATGTAAGACTTTTATTTCTAAAGTCATTTATGTTAAATATTTATATTTGTAGTAATTTATTTGAGTTTTACATTGGTAAAATAATCAATATATTTTGTATTTTTATAAAGATTGAACCTAATATAATATAAAAGAAGATGATTAATTTATATCTAGAATAAATATATACTAATGGTTCAATTTCATAATTATTTTGATTTAATTGGTACCAATATTTTTTTATAACATGTATTCTTTAAGTATCCAACTATTAAAATGTTTGTTTCTGTATAATAATATATAATATATAAATAAATAAGTATATATATTTAATATTTAAATAATACAAATAAAACTTACACTTATTAGGATGGTAGAGATTTTTAAAACATTTTAATATTTACTATATTTTTATTATTTTTTTAGTAAAATTTGATTGATTAATTATATAATAAAAAATTTATTATAAAGATATAATAGAAAATAATTTAAATGATATTGAAATTTTTATCATATTTAATGAAATTTTGTTTAATTAAGTTTTAAAGAGAATATAAATAAAAAAATTAAATATTTTATCTTTTATTATTTTAAAATATCTAAAGCTTTTTTTTAAATCTCTACATTTTCATAATTTAAAAGCTATCTAGTTTTTTATTACAGTTATTATAAATAAAATATAAAAAACTGTAAAATAATAAAAATAAAAGATAAAAAAATATTGACTAAGTGAAAGTATTTTTTATTTAGCTTTTATTTTTATATCTATTTTCATTAACAAACTTAATTCTACTACTATTTCCTCCAAGTAAAGATAAAATTAATAGTCCTAAACAACAACTTGGTGCATGAAAAAATTGGCTTGAAGTTATGATACAATTTCACTATTAAAGAGATTCTAAGAATTGAGTACAACAATTATAAAAAATATTTCATAAAATTAAATAAATCACTTACTATCTTATATAAAAGTTTATATAAAATTAAATTATTAATTAAATTGAATAATATATATATATTTATTATAATTATTTTATTTTTTATAATTAAGATATACATTTTAAAATAAATTATATATATTATTATTTTATATAAAAAATTACTATCCTTCAAATTCACTACACACACATTCATATCTCATTTGATTAGATGGTTTTAGAGAAATCACTTATGGTATTTTCTTTTCTTTTACTTTTTTATATTAGTAGTTATAATGATGATTTTTTTTATAATTTTAAAATATTATTAAAAATAAAATAATTTATATTTAAAAATAGAGAATCCTTAATACATATTGTTATATATTATATAATATAATCTTATAATTTTTTTCTATAATATTTAGATAGAAAATAACATATATATATATATATATATATATTAGATGATAAATAAGATATTTTAGATAGATTTGTGTAAAAAAAGAGATAATTTTGTGTAAAAGAGGAACCCTAGTAATGAAGATGTTTGTGACTTTGTATCTGTCATTTTCAATTTAGTAGCTATCCCTATATATTCTCCTCTGTTTCCTGCTAAAATTTCTCTTTCTCTCCTTATTGCTGGAGAGAGAAACAGAGAGAGAGAGAGGTGGAGAAAAACCCAAGAACCTCCCTTTTCCTCTCTCTTTTATGTTGGGCCACAAACACAAATCTTTCACCTCTTCTTCCTTCTGACCCATATCAGAAGGAAACACAAAAAAAAAAGGTAGAACCTTCTAGAAATCGCCGTTTTCTTTATCTGAGGTTTGTTATTGTCGCCATGGATTCCTCCTTTATCTCAAACGGCGATAAGGAGTCAATGGTTGACCCTTTCTTGGTTGAGGCTCTTCAGAACCCTCGTCATCGGGTCACCAGTTAGTGCTTTCTATCTCTCTCAATTCTTAATTTGCGTAAACCTTCTTTTTTATGCCATTTTTTAACTGGGTGTTTTGTCTGTTATTGTTATTTTAATGCTCCCATAATGGGTTCGCATCAAAATTATAGCTTGAAGTGGATTTGGGTTATTTTATTCTTTAATTTGGATAGATATAATTCAATTGTTATTAATTTTTGTTTAGGTTTTGTTGTGTCAGATCTGGGATGATTGAGATTTACCTAGAAGTTTAGAATCTGAATGTGATGTTCAATTATGAGGAGGCACGATGGGAATGAGAAATTTGGACTCTAGGGATGTTGGATTGTACCCATTTATGTAACAGAAAAATTACTTTATGATAGAGCATGATGTATAATTTCATCCCTATGTAATAGATCTCACTGAGTATGGTCCTAAGTTCATTGCAGATAAGTTCATAATCCAAAGGAGAGGATGTATGTAGGTCAAGAATGTGTTTCTCCATGTAAATTTTTTAGGGCTGTAACATGTATATAATTTGAGGTTTTAGGAAGATAGTACCCACCTAGGACCACACACCTCTGGTCCAAGATTTAAAATCTTATCAAGAAATAAGATTTAGGTGAGATGATACTGGAATAGGTGTAATCATCCTGCTTTCAAAGATTTAGACTGCATAGTGTTGTAATTTGAGACTGTCAACTTCCATTTTAATATAATAATAATTGAACACATGTGAAGACTACAAAATTGTTATATAAAATGCCAAGGGTGACAGTTTTTAAAAAATGATGTATCTTTTTGCTTTTCATTGTGTCCATGGAATTTGTGGTCATGATTGTGTCAAAAGGAACTGAGATTGAGTTGTTTTCCTTGGAGTATATGAATGTATGTAACTGTGTAACCTATTTTGGTTGATAGAGGATGATCGGATTAGGATTTATGAACATAATAGGAAATGAAGGGGTTTTTCTTTGATCATGTGGTTCTCATCAATATTTTTGTCATGACTATAATTTCCCATACTAATATCTTTTTCTTTCTATCTTTTGGATTATTTCTTTTTCATTTTCCTCCAATATGTTAGTGTATATCTTTACATTTTCCTTTTTCATTATTTACTACGTTGTTTCACCACCATAGTTTTGCGAATGGAGCTGGATATCCAGAGGTTCCTGAATAATGCAGATCTGCAGCAATTTGAATTTCAACATTTTCCTTCTTCATATCTCAGACTGGCTGCGCATCGTGTTGCTCAACACTATGGTATGCAAACAATGGTTCAAGATAATGGCTTAGATGGTCAGGGAACCAGAATTATGGTTAGAAAGTTAGAAGAAAGCAGGTATCCTGTGGTCTGCTTATCTGAAATACCTGCTAAACAGTTGGAAAATGATAAACCTGAGCAGATAAAAATTGCCATAAGACGTAGGCCAAATAGAACCGGTTTAAATGAAGCCAACGAAATTGGAAAGAAAAACAATCCTCTTAGAAGTGTGGAAGAGAGGAAGGAGGAATATGATCGAGCACGAGCACGCATTTTTAGTGGCTCCAGAAGTTTTGATTCAGAAGATACTTTGTCCCATGCTTCAACAGATGAGAAAAATTATCTTGTAAGCAAAGACGAGAATGAAACTAGCAAGACCCCTGTGGTTGATTCAGAAAAATGCACTGCCAGTAGGGATATTAATTCTACTCGGGTTGCCATCTTCAGAGATAGGGAAAAGGATCGTAGTGATCCAGATTATGATCGCAACTATGGAAGGTTTGTTCTATCACTGCACTGTGTTATTTGTTTGAAAGTTGTGTTACCAATGAATGGAGACCATATGGTTGTTTGGCCTTTTTCTGTCATATGCATACGTAGAGAAATATGAACCTGTATTGCTTTTATGTATCTGTGTCAACAGTGACACCACTAAATTATTTTAAACATTTTGTTGTAATAATTGATAGTGTGTGGTAGCAGGGCAATTTTGCATTGCTGTTGGTGCCCATATGAAACCTATATGCAGTTGTGCCTTTATACATTTTGAAAATTGGGGCACTTTGCAGCTTACCTGCTCTTTGCCCCCTTAAATATTTAATTTCCTGACTTTGTTGTTATAGGCTTGTGTGCTCTCAGAATGTGACTTTTGATGACTCATTATGAATAAATCTTTGACTTGGCATAGTTTTATATTTTGAGCATTTATATGTGTAATATAAATTATTTAGCTTATGCCATAAGTCTTTGGAATAGCGGTCTTCATGCTACCCACTATCCATATAGTGGTTTGAGGGTGGCCACTCTGCCTGCCACAGTGAGGGATGTAGGATACCATTTCGATGGAGCTTAAGAAAATTAAAAAGAGAGATCACAAGAGATTATATTATCCTAAATTATGTCTGTAAAACCTTTGGGGTTCTCATGTTATTTTGTGTTGCTAAAATACTGTAAAATGAAAGCGAAATGCCTTCTATGTGAGAGAGGAATGGAAGAGTTATGGATTATTGGGTTGTGGCATATTTCATGGCATAAATCAGAATCACTAATGGCAGCCTACTTGAACTTACACTTGATTTTTACATATATAGTATGTTTTTATCCCTATTCAGTGGCTAATTTGTTTTAGTTGAGTTTTAACTTTTGTTGTGAAGTTTGTCTACAAATTATATCACATTATTACTAATGCAGGTATGCTAGGACTATTCCACCTACTTCCCTTAACTTGATGCCTTTTAATTTGCAACAAGTTCAACCTCCATTCGCACAGTATGACAATGCTTTTAATCAGTTGAATCAGATGTCACAAAATCAAGCTTCGCTTGGCTACAGACCTCCTTCAAGTCCTATGATGAATCCTTTTAGTGTGACGGGATTGAATCACGCATCTGGTGATGTTGCTTATCTGCAGTGGCCAAGTGCTTCAATGATGTATGCACATTCATATGACCAATTTAGACATGCTGTTTTCCAGGTAATCCGCTGTTAATTTTATTTTTGCTGTTGAATGTGAAGAGTGGTTTTCAGTTCCTATTATTTAAACGTCAAAACATTAAATGCCATACGTGACACTGTATGAATTTCCTACCATTTTTTTATCTCTTTTCTATTCATGCATCTCAAAAATACACCCCAAAATCAAATGGGCTACTTATTGTGGTCCTATTTTTATGTACACAAAACATTATTCAGTGGCTTTCAAATTTTATCTTTTAAATACCAGGGCATGCTGGAAGTAAATCTATAACTTATCAAATTTAGGTGTTGGTTAATATGACGTGTGAAATTGCAATAACTCATTTTCTGTCGCCAGTTTACTACTTATTAGGGGGGTTCCTTCTTTTCAGATTTTATGCATCTGCTAATTGCTTATGCATTTTTTCAATTCCTTGTTACTGAATAAATTTGTATTATTTTGATTGGTTTTATTGATTAAACTTCTACTGATCAAATTGTTTTGGGGAGGAAGGTGAATGAAATAGCTGTACATGCAGGCAAGGTTAATGAAATTATTTCAGTTCTGTTCCATGAAGAGGATTAACACATTTTGTTGCCTTTAGATGTTTGTAGAATATAGTTTGCCTTATCTATATTTTTTGCTGCTTTGCAGGCTCCATTTGGTCAACGCCCATTGAGCTTTGATTATTCACAGAATTACTAGATGAGGACGATTAGGGGGCAGTTTTCCATTTGGCTGCAGAAGTTATTTTAGCTGTTAAAGATTCCAGAGGTAGATACAATTTTTCTGTACTGTTGTTATAGACCCATGTTCCTATTTTAGGTTTTCCCTTTTGATGGTGGTAGTGAACTTTGGATATCTGGTACTCTTCTAGTGACAGTTTTATACTGATTTGATTTGTAGTGAAATACTGTTTTTCAATTATATGAGGAGTTATATTTTGTTACACTATCTAATGTGACAACCCATGAGTATTCATCAGAATCTATCTTGAATTTTATATAAATTTTTCTATTTTTTTAAATGAAAAATTTATTTTCTATTTTTTTATGAGAAATAGTTTTAAAAAATAACAGAAAGTTATTTATTTTCTGACATAAAGACTACACTTATAATTTGCTTATATAAAGACTTAAATTTAAAATAAGAATACTCTTCACGAATAGTTAATCTAATTTTTTATATATAAACATGAAACTTGTTACTTATGATTTACTGTAATTAAAGTTGGGTAAAAATAAATTTTAATTTATCCATTTAAATTAATTTTTAATTATAACACATTTTCTTGTGTCTTTATAATCAAATCTTTGTTGTTTATACTTATTTTAGGGAAAAAAATAAAAATTTCACCCATAATTTTTTCATATATAAAAATTAAGATTCTATCAATTATATTAACAGCTAATTAAATCTAAGTGGACTTTTTGTTAGAAATGGTTCAAAATTTAAATTTTGTACAATTAATTCCAGAATATTTAAATACAAATGAACCTTCTGTTATGTGATAAAAATGTATTTATATTATATATGATTTCAATTAAATATATATATTTTATGAAAACTTATTTTAATTAATAAATAATTTAATATTAAAAAATAAATATAATTAAGAAATAAATTATTTACAAAAAATATATTAATTATCAAAATATAAATTTATGAGAATTTATTCTCACTGTCACATTACATATAATCAATAAATATGTGATTGCGAACTAAGTATAAACAATTGATTAATCAGGGATTATTCGGTTAATTAAGGACTTTCCTAAAAATAAATGTATATTCAAGGGTTGAAGTTGTACTTGTTGAAACATTATTTGCTGATAATTAACTAAGAAATTAAAACATTGACTAAGAATTCACTTCAGATAAAACGTAAATCTACTTTCTGACTTTGATAGTTAATTTATCATATTTTTATGATTAAATTTCTTATGTCAAGCTTAAATTAAATCTAAATTTCAGTGATTATTTATGGGTATGAAATGGTAAATTCTTCTACAAATTGTTAATGAGATTGTTATTGGAAATCTTTTCATAAATAAATAAAATTGAGATATTACTAGATTAGATGTTCCACATCCTTTTCTAATTCTAAACTTGAAAAACATAAGGAAGTATTTATGTACATATTATATAGGTCCTACAAATTGTATAGGTAGGAGAATTGCGAACTGTGTCAAAAATTCGAACTTTTTAACCTAATTACTTTGATTTTTTTTTTAGTTGAACAAATTATTTGATTCTTTGAGTTCCGTACACTCCAAAATAGTGTGAATTCAGATAAGAAAAGAGAAAGGATTGTAATGAAGAAAGATATAAAAAAAAACGATGAAAAAAGAGAAAATGATAATAATTTTCCTAAAATTTTCATAATGTTTTTGTCAAATAATAAAAACATTCAAAGTCATATAATTATTAATGGAAACTTACCTATAAATAACTATGGTCAACAACAGAATACAAATTCAAACATGTTCTGTAATGAAACAGAAAATAAATTATTTATAAACCTTTCATTTAACATGACTATTTAATGCTGAAGCCAGAAGCCATTTTCTATATAAAGATTAAAATATAAGAAGGAGCTGACATATGACAAACACCACATTCGGAAACTCTGAAAGTTTAGACAGATAACTGAAGAAGCAAAAAAGAGATGGCTTGCAGATACAGTTTAGTCAACATGTTATTGAGCAACTAGACATTCATGTTGACACTGCCTGATGGAAAACTAAAACAGGAATATGGTCTTAAAATACATAAAATAAATCAGAAGAGTCAAAACTTTAGTCTTTGCAAGTTCTTTGACAATCCTATTCCGTTTGATTGAGTCAGCCACAATTTCATATGTCAACTATGTCATGCCGAAAGGCCAACTATAATGAACATAACAGCTTCTTCAGTTACTGAAATGCAAGCATATTATGTTTTCTGATAATAACACTGTATTACTAAATATCAGTCTGTGTCAACAAATGCATTTTACCTTCATTCAGAACACCAAAAAGAAAATCACTAAAAACATATGGTTAGAACATCATCCTTTCCCTCTTTCTTCTGAAATATAGTATGTATTGCTAATAAACAATTCAAATCTCTAAGGAAAGAATCACTACTAGGAACCTAAGTACATGAGGAAATCTGGTTGTCTAACATGACAAGAAATACATCACTAGGTAAAGATGAATTTATAGTTTGATCTTAAGCAGGACAAAGTTAGAAATTTATGAAAACTAGTGTTGTTGAGTTCAAACAACTTGCAGAAATTAAACCACCAAGGTATTATAACTGAATTTAATTTGCCTTCCATTACACATTTACTTCTTCTGCAGAGCCAAACAAGATCAATCACCTTCTAACAAGGAACAGTGCACAAAACTTGAAATTCAAGTGTCTCTTGGATCTACTTGAAGAACTCACAGCCATTGTGTCAATTTGATATGCTTCCTTCCATATCTAACAAGCACAAAGCACACTTATTTCTATCTTGAGGCAGATATAAAACTTCAGAATTGGTAAGACTATAGAATCTTGATTGCATTGAATGCAGCCTATGGCAACAACTACAGGATAAACCAACATGTACAAAACTACTGTTTCACGCACAAAAAATTACAAAACATTTTTTCTCCTAGAAGTGTCTATAAACTGCTACCAAAAAGTAACTAATTACAAATAGGTTGCCATTGTCTGTAGGAAGGACATCATAGCAGAATCTACAATTAATAAAATTCTCATCATTACAAGACACTCGTTTATGCAACATAAGCATAGCCAATTAATACCACCCCTAACACAAAATTACCTACTTAGACACTAGCCAGGGTTTCAAAATGCAGTTTCGTCAAGATCCTTGACATTGCAGACAAATACAGCCTCGATTGCGGTTGCAAAGAGCTCAAAAGCCTTGACATTGAGCCTGAAATTGCGATCACAGACAGTTTTTAAAATCCTTGACCCTAACCAAACTTAAATACACCATTAATTTCAGAAGATGGAAACTACAAAGTTCAAACAACGATAACTATGACCAACACTAAAACTATCCTTATAAAAAACAGTTCGCAACAGCAATTTCAGCCACAATTTCAAGGGTTTGAAGTTAACCACAATAGTAACTGCATCAACCACATTTGTCTGCAATTTCTTCACAATATCAAAAAACGCGAATAAAGCACAACCGCACCCACAATTTAAAACCTTGCTTACAACCATTGATCGCATTCAATCATCTCCAGCTGGAAACAAAGTAAGAACCTTCCTCCCTCCTGACTCCACGTCCTCCGCGTAACCCGGCACCGGAGCCCCCATCCTTGACAGAACGGGAAGCTCAAAGTGCGCATGCCGCGGCGAACCGAAATGGCGGTGGCCGGCAGCGGCCACCGCCATGTGCTGGTGGTGGCGGTGCTGCTGCAACGCCGGCACAAAGGGCAGGTAATGGTCAGAGGTCGGACGCGCAACAGGGTGCAGGAAGTGCGGCGGCACGGGCGAGCTCGCAAAGAGGTGGTCGGTGGCGGAGTCGGCGGCGGCGGCGCCTCCGGCCAAACCCTGCATGCGCTTCAAGTAGAGGCGGTATTTCTGGAGGTGGCTAGCGACGTTTTCGCGGGTCAAACCGTCGACGCTCATGAGCTGCATTATGGTCTTGGGAACGGCGTTCTTGATCCCCAAGTGGGCGACGGCGTCGACGAAGCGCTTGTGGAGCTGTGGGGTCCACACAAGCCGCGGCCGCTTGAGGGTCCGCGCGGGTTCCTCGTCGGCGGCGGCGGAAGGTGGGTGATGAGGAAATTGTTGTTCTTGAAGTTGTTGTGAAGAAAATTGTTGTTGGTGTTGTTGATGTTGATGGTGGTGAGAAGGGTTTGTTATGTCAAAGGCTATGGCAAGGTGAGGGCTTATTAGGGTTTGGGATAAAGGCATGAGTTCCTCTGGGGAAGGTAACTCTTCTTCCCACTTTGAGAACCAATTTGAGTCATCTTCTCTCATTTTCTGTGTGCACCAAATCTAATCACAAATCAATGAATAAAAACTGGGTTTTGGGTTTTGAAATGTTTGAATGTGGTTTGAATTTTGATGGTGAAAGAAGAGGGGAATGGGAAGAGGGTGTGGAGAGAGGTTCGAGGTGGATCTTGTTTTCTTCTTTTCAGCTTTTGTTTTGTGGGTTCTGCAAATTTTTTTTTCCGGGATTTGTGGGTCTTGAAAAGAGAGAGTGTGGTGCTGTTTTCTGAGATCTCAAGATTTTTTGTTCCTCAAATGTGACAATCCTATGGTTTCACGCTCGCACGTGGGTATCATAGTTACCATAATACCCTTTTATTTTACTTAACTTTTTCTCTTATGTTTATTTTTCTAGATTTGCCTTCTTAATATTATACCTATTTAATCTCAATCTTTATGATTAGAGACCAAGTTTCTTTAACAACTATTAATTCTTCAATAATCACCCCAAGAATCAGATTTAGAAAAATAGTAATATAAAGCACAAATTAATCAAATCATATGATAATTAGGAATGTATTGCAATCATGGGTGTTGAGTTGAGTTGAGTTTAGTTTAGATTCCCATTAATTATTAAGCAGAAGAAACAAATGGTGATGACCTACATCTCTAAGGTTCAATTATTTTAACAAGGGCTAATCATAACTGGGGCACATATTAAAGATAAAAAGGTACAATGAACCAGATAAAGTTTATATAATTATAAAAAAAAAATTAAAATAATGAAAAGATATTATAAATAGAGATATATGTAGATGGTAACATGATTCAAAGACTCACCATAATTGTCTTTTAGGGATGTCCTAGGATGTAATAAGTGAAGAAAAGTTAAGTAGTAGAAGAAGTACATAAAATAAGTGTTTATAGCAGAAAGAGAGAGAAGAGAGAGAAAGGAAAGAGAGGAAGAGAGAGAAAAAGAAAGGATCTTTGTGGATGTGTTCCTATTATTAGCTAAAATAGAGTGAACAATTGTTGTTACAGTCAAAAGGGGATTTTTCTTTCTGGGAACCCTACTTTTTATATACACTTATTGGAATTTGACATGAATGGTAACCCCACGTGACTCCCATGTTTCACTTCCACTCACATTATTATCTCTTCTACCTCTTATAACTTTTCTCACATAAATAAATATCCATGTAAGACAAATTCTTAAATAGTTTTTTATTTTTTCCACCATAATGTTCTTGTAAATATTATTTGTTCTCCATTTAATTATGTTTGGGTTGATATTTGAAATCTTGAATTTATGTTAATTTTACTTAAAATAAAATTATAGATTTATTTAACTAGATCCAATGCGAAACAAAAAATATATAATTAAGGTTTATCATTTATTTCATTATTTCATTATTATTAAGAAAGTATAAAAAAATAGATGAAGAAATAAATAAATAAAAATTTAAAAAGACAAATAAATAAAAATTTAGAATATCAAATATAAATAATAAAATAAAGTTTTTTAAATTATTTAGTTTAAAATGTTTTATAATCAAATTCCGTTTTACCATTTCAAGGATTTCTTTTATTTATTTTTAACGTATATTTATTTGAGATAATAGTTTATCATATAAAAATATATAATCAATTGAGTTGCACTTCAGAACACATGAATTGCTCTTCACAACACCGGAAGATGAACAAGTAAACAATTTGAATACAGAGGGTGTTGTAATCTTCTTTGAGTTTTTTTAAGTAAATTATATTCATATGTATGTTTTTTTTTTTAATTATAATGAGAGAAATTATTGTAGCAGTAAAAAAAAAAAGAAGAAGAAGTATAATTTAAAAAAATATGAAGAAGAGTGAGTGTAATTTATTTATTTATTTTTATTGTTCTTCTTGAATTGTTTTTTCCTCTCTTTTCTTTATTCGCATCTCAATGGATGCCACTTTTATTAATTTTTAAATTTTAAAAAAATATATTTTTTGTATTAGATAAACAATTATATTAAAATTTATTGTTATGGTTTTTTTAATCTAAATTTAAATTATTTTATTTCAAAATCAATTCTAAAAAAAATATTTGCATTTAAAAATTAATTATAGAAACCTTCCGTTCCAATGTATGATAGTAAAAAGATTTATTATTTATAAAAACAAACTGTCATTAAGATTTATTATTTATAAGCACTTCTTAAAAAGAAAATAAGAAAAAGGTTAAATAAATAAATTTTGTAATTTAAAATTAATTTATATATAAATTAAAAAAGAAAAACTTTTATAAATTTTTTTGAGTTCTTATTTTTATTTATACCCACAATTAAAGTTAACTTATGAAAAAATTGATTTCATTGTTTTTTTCTCTCTTAATAATTGTTTATGAAAGATTCCATTCAGACATAACCGTAAAAGGAACTTTAATAATAATAATTGACTTTTTCTTCTTAAGCATCTTTTGTTACAAATAATAGCATAGTTAAGTTGATGTGAGCCGACACAACATTATGTAAGTGTGCCTTATACAATGAACCATTGTATTAAAATAAATGGTACCCAAAAGATGGTAGAAGTACAAGATGTGTCAAAGCCATCAAAAGATCATAATACATCCTCTATTTGCAAAGCTTGTAATGTGTATTAGCTTGATCCATATATCTATGAAAAATTTGGACTCTTCCAATGAAACAAAACTATTAACATTGACAAGCCCCTAAGAAAGTTGTACTCATATTGGATTGTAGGTTAGGATGTAAAGAGACATTGTTCATTTTAACAAATTAAATGACACGTGGGTTTTTTTTCTTAAAAATTCCTTAACATACTCTTATATTTTCTATTTAAGGTTACAGAAAACATCTATGTATTATTATTTAATTTGATAACAAAATGACAAAAGCATATTATGTTGTCCTTGTACGTATGCAGCCCTGAACAAAATGACCTGCAAAAAACGAGAAAAACTCGACATCATAATAACTCATCATACTGCGTGTCTGCAGAAGCTTCAACGTGGGTTTGCTTCGGCATTTTGGACTTGCATATCATTAATTTTCAGTGCCACAGGAAGCAAAAGACACAGACGCATACTATGATGTGGATCAATTTGTTTCAAACGCTGTCAAACTCTTACTTCTGCATAAATATAAATAAGATTTGTTTGGGTACAAATTACAAGTGTTTTTAGGGACTTTTCTACTGAAAATATATAACTTGGAAAAAACCTTTTAGTTTTATACCAAATGAATATGATTTTTTCGCTAGACATGAGTATTGGACGTGTGTTGGACACATAATGCTGCTTTATAAGGACAGCAGCATCGCAAAAGGTCCACAAAGGTGCTCCGTAAGCCCTTGAATAAATTTCCTCCTATAAAAATAATTTAAGTAGCCAAATACAAAATTCAAGAATCTTTCAAATTCCTTTTATTTTTAACAATGAGATTTCATTACAAACAATTTTCCTTAAATACTCCCCTCAAAAAAAAGTTCATTCATCTAACAAATCAAGGATTCAATAATGCAAACACTACATGCGATATTTCTAGAACCTATTGACTATACAACAATTCAAGGGCACCGTCGGTGGCAATTGCTATGACGCATTATTTATTTCAGATTTCACCTGTTCCAAGAGGTTGCCTTGTGGTATCTCCAGAGGCCCAAGCTTGATAATCTTTCACAAGCTGCTTAAGAAAAATATATAACAAACAAATCAAATTCATTATATATAAAATATGTATAAGATTATATGCACCAATCAGTTCATTATTGAACCATAAACTATAGCTACTGCTACTTCTGTCAACAAGCCAGGCTCATTTTAGTTGAACCTATATTTATAAAGAACTAACGAACTAGGTTTCTTTAAATGTTGAAAACACAATTTGGTTGTATAAAACACTAACACCGTAAATGATAAGGATATGCTAATGTACGCCAACTTGCCTTTTGGAAGTATTTTATAAGTTAAAACTTCAATTTTCTTAAACTATACTCACGATGTAGCTTAGCTAAAATAAACTTTCTAAAAAATTTAAGTAGATGTATATTCACAAATCCATATAGGATTTGCTAACATACACCCACTAGTCTTTTAGAAATTTCTTATCAACTTATAACTTTATGTTGAAAAACCGCCTTAATAACAGTCACTCCTAGCTCACCTTAGTTGTGACCTCTTTGGAAATTGTCTTAATTGTAGCCTCAAAGATGCTAGTGAGAATATATAAGTAAGGTGACTTGACAAATTGATTTAATAGAATTGAGTAAGTCAAAATCCTAAATTCTAAGACTAATATTTTTAAAATACATCTAAGGTATAGATTGTGAAAATATTCTTTTTAAAATCAAGTAGATGTATGATAGTAATCCTTAAACTACTTGGCTTGATTTTATATAATTCCATTGATATTGGAAATAATAAGTTAGTTACTAATTAGGGGAAGTCAAATACAATCAAGTACAAAGGAAAGAAGTATCAACCAACCCAGTGAAACTCCTAGTTGCAGAGATAGCAAAGTAAAAAGATTTAAAATAGGAAAATCTGGTCAAAATATCTCGACTTCAAATACATGTCGAAACAAATAGCAGGAAGAAAGACTAAGAAAAAGTTTGAAAACGACATATCAAATGTTATGCTTTCTGTCATAAACTTCAGGTCTTGTTTCAATACGGCAGGAGTCCACTAAGGAAAGAAAAAGAAGAATGTATGATATGATAGGTTGCTAATAGCACCACTTGGGAGACGATTTGTAAAATGTGAATTCAGTTTTGTGATACCAATAATAGACCATCTATTTCTTCTGCATTATTAAATTATTAAAATAAGCAGCCAGATTTTATCTGTTGTTATAACCAGGGGCACAACAGATAACAGAGAGAAATAAGTAGACATAAACATGGTTCATAATCAGCCCACGACTTAGGTGATGAGCCAATTATTGGGCAGTACACAGATAGCCCCCAAGGTGTGGAAGGTTTACACTGTGTTAAAGGAGAGTAAGGCGAAGGAAGAGTCTGTTAGACGTGTGGGATGAGCTGGCAGTTATTTTAAAAGCCGTCAGTTAGTTAGAAAAGCTGTCTGTTTGTGATGTCAGTTAGAGGGAATATTCAGGGGGTTGGAATATCATAAAAGAAGGGAAGTAATGGGAAAAGGGTGGACGGCGAATTTTGTCTGAGGAGCCATAGGCTCTGGAAATTGTAAGTAATTCTGTGCTTGTTTGTGTTTTCTTTGTGATTTTTTTTCCTGGTTTCCTAACAGTTCAACATAAGATAGAACAGTAGGCTCATGCAGCCGAGGCAAAATTGAGAGAAATACAACATAATGGAAGACAAATACAAGTACCCACAAACCCTAATCTTACTAGAACAATCAACCTAATTGTGTGAGAGATTTACAACACTCTACAAAGTAGATATAGGATTTCTAATACATGTTTTTACATAGAGAATTAGACATCTCATGCGTGACACTAGATATATGTGGATAGTCTAATATCGGCCCAAAGATATCTGTGGATAGTCTAATATCGGCCCAATAATAGGTGACATAATAGGCCAATAACTCTCGTTAGAATTTGGGTCTAATTCAATCTTACAAAACCAACTTATCAAGTAAGGTTTACACCTCAATGTGGAATTTTCAATAGAATCAATCCTTCCTTTCAAGCACACAATTCCTATAAAAAGATTCTAGTCTGTTCACATCACAAACATTTTGGGTTGGTCAAATGTTGGGCCATCCCACAAAGTTAAAATCAAAATCACATTGAAATATGCTTCATACTATTAATTTAATGCCTCATAAGTTGTTTCAATGTTTGCCATAAGTCCAGAAGTATATTGCAATTTTATACAAAATTCTGCCAAATGCAAACTCATAATTTCATCCATGAAAATCATAGAAACAGTCATTAGTGAGCAAAAGATGGATTTCCCCTTTCTCATTTATGCTCAACTAGGTCATCCTAGCCTTGCCAAAATGCAACATCTTATTCCAAGTCTAAGTTATAAACTTTGTCTTGTGAATCATGTCAATTAAGAAAACATAGTCATAGTTCTTTCCTTAAAAGTGTCTCCCAACATACTATGTCTCCTTTTGCTTAAAAGTGTCTCCCAACATGCTTCGTCTCCTTTTGCCTAGCTCACTCTGATGTCCTCATTTTCATTTTTCCTTATATAATGTTCCTATCTTCAATTTTTTTAGAATTATAGATTATGTAATTTTTCTTAAACTATATACAATAGTGAAAACTTTCCAAATTGGAAAATTTTTTGGTTTCTTTTATTTGTAATCCGAATAGTTGTTGTAAAATTCTTGAGCCGACTAATAGACTCTTATGAGAATACAATCATAGGTATAGAAATCAAACTCACTGTCTAACTCATTTTATAAACTCATGTAGACCTAGTAAAGTCGGGCAAATCAAGCATCACTTTGCCTCT
>BDMB01000012.1:2684647-2774675 GCA_016859785.1 Macrotyloma uniflorum | reverse complement strand
GTCGGGCAAATCAAGCATCACTTTGCCTCTTATTGACCCACAACAGTGTTTTTATATTTCCCATGCCCCTTTCTAGAGGCAACCTAACCACAAATCAATTGCACAAATTGATCAAACCATTGTCAGTTTCATGCAAACCAATCAAAGCTTAATTGTAGCTTGAAGTTTTGTTCCTACCAAATTTAGTGTTGTCAACCCATCATGAAGGAGAAAGGTTCTGTGCAAAGTAGAGGGATTTGCACAAATAATAAGGACTAAGCTAATTTTTTTAAATGGAATACTTAATAAACACCAGTATATCCTTCTAAGATATTGCTATGCAAAATAACTTTAGTAAGCCATTTTAACAACACTCTAGTAGATAGACTTTATTTTACCTTTACTTTGAAGCCCAATTAAATGTGCCATTTGTATGAGCGTGCAAATCCATGTTGGTGTATCTTGATAATATTTGTTAATTATATACCTTATATTTGAATATTATCATAGTTTTTCAAAAAGAATTTTATATTAGGTAAATTTTTACAAGTTTGAGTTAAGTCTACATGTCAAGTTTATGGAAGCTTCATGAGTTTACTTAAACTCTCAAGTTTGACAATTTTTTGAATAATTGTTTTGGTCCCTTGACCCTTTTGAAACATTGTCATATGGTATAATGGTTGTTAATGTTAGTTCCATATCTTAGTACATTCACAACCAGAAACTCTTTGTAGTGTTCCGATTTTTGGATCATATTGCAACATGGGAAGAACACAGGAACATTTACCAGAAGGGACAGCCACTTAGCTCTGCTTCTGTGACACTGCGGTGTCTGTTAGCTCACCGTTTAGAGGACGTGGTCACAGGGACAAGGGAGGTAGAGAAGGATGTCGTGTTTTAGAAATCGAGACCTTTCACCTAATGATGCATCGTGTTTCTAGCCATTGTGTTTTAAAATACACATCATACTAGTTAATTTTGTTTCTAGCCATTAAAACAAGTAACACAGAACAAAGCCACAGGCCCAAAAAACTGACCCATACAGCAATGCAGCACAGCTGGTAATGGGCAGCCTAATACACTTGTTCTCACTTAGAATCTAGAACTACAATTAGAACACATACATTTGTATTTCTGACCTATGAAACTTTGATTTTGTTATTTTATGATTGTATGAATGTACTTTAGCACTATGCTATTTTTAAAATTTTGTTATTACTACATATAAGTACAGTACATGAATGCTTAGCTATTCAATCCTAAGAGAGTCTTGATCCAAAAAAGTGAATCAAATAAGAATACTCCCGGTTCCATGTACGTAGAAAAGTCTCATACCTCATACCACCCGTAACTGCAAACCATCTAACACTGTTTAGCAGTAATTTTGCAGAAATAACTTTTTTGCCAATCTCACTTATTCTTTAAACTACTTTCCTTCTTGATACACCCCTTCAAAGGTCCAAAGCTCCCTCAAAGGTATTGCACAATAGAGTTAATTTTAGCAACTGGTTGCATGCTGGTAGCCTGCATAAGACTTTTTTTACTCAGATGTACATATTTGTTTCCACATAATCAGCTCCACATCTATTCTTTAAACAGCTTGGCTGCTGTTTCTTTACGGAAATTCTCATTCAGAAAATCTGGTGAATGATGGGTGTGTCAACCGTAGGTCTCTTGACCAGTTCATGATTATTAGCTTTCATGGTTTTGTTTAAGAGACAACATTTCTGTGCCAATGTGCAAGTACAACCTGCTACACGTTGGTGCATTTGGTTGGATCTTAACTATAATATTTTTAAGGAGGCTTCTGCGACACAAAATTTGATTTGGGATAAATATGATACACAGATTCGATATGATTCGTCTTATCTCAACCAAATATAAGATTTGATATGTTTGGGATACGTATAATAATTATTATTAAATATTATTATTATATATTATCAAAATTGAATATATCAAATATATAGAATTAAAATTAACATATTATCTTCAACAAATTCAAATATAAAATAAAATTTAAATTGATTAATATTATCTTTTGAATCTTATAATTTAGATTTGTTCTATTATTATTTCGGTCATATTTTATTTTCATTAAATCATTCCCCTTTCCCTTTCCCTTTCCCATTCCCATTCCCATTCCCATTCCCATTCCCATTCCCATTCCCCTTCCCCTTCCCCTTCCCCTTCCCATGCGTAAACTGACGCACGCAAAAGATAGACCCAGTAGACTTACTACTATAGCTGGTACTCCAAAAAGGGAAGGTAACATGCCGCGATGGCAAAAACGAGAAGAAGGATCAAAATATGAAAAGCCTTTTTGAGCCAGAGAATTGGACGTGTGATCCATAATAGAATAGCCTTGTAGCGTAACATCCCAATTCCCCCTCCCCCTTTCCCATTCCCCTCCCCCACATTCCCCATTACCCTTACCCATGAGTATCAGATAACACATGATATATATATTACATATATAATTTATAAAATATAATAAATATTATTCAATATTATTATTATATATTATCAAAATTAAATATATCAAACATATAGAATTAAAATTAACAAATTATTTTCTTCAAGAAATTCAAATATAAAATAAAATTCAAATTGATTCATATTTTCTTTTGAATCTTATCGGTTAGATTTGTTCTATTTTTCTCATATTTTTTTTTCATTAAATCATATTATTTCAAGTTTGGGATCTATCTGTCAAGGATTGGGAAGCTTCATTCGATAGGTATGTTTTTTTTTTTCTTACGTTAAGGAGGACCCTTATCCTCCCATTTCCTTGTAATATTTTTTTCTTCAAATGAATTTCTTCTTTTGTCCAAATAAGAAAGCAAATGTTAAAAATCAAATTTGCAGATAATACTAAGCTTTAACAAACCTGAGACATAAATCGGGGAAGCATAATCTTGAGTATTTGTTCAAGGACTTGAGTCCCAGCTGATTCAATTGCTTGCTTTGGTATTGCTAGGAAAGGAAATGGAATTTCAATGCTTACCTGGATTCCACATAGCAATTCAAAGACACTTTTAACTGGAATCCAACAAATATAGAATCACAAGAAAATGAAACAAAAATAGAGTACTACCTCAATTATAGTGTCCGATGTGAGTTGCTGCGTCAAAGATTTATCAGCTTTACTATCACATGATATCCGGTTAACCATTAGAGCTGCATTACCATATTAAAGTATTGAAAAGGCATTCCTGAAAGTAGCATAAACCAAACAGCATGACACCCTACATGTTTTCATTTTGCTTTTCTCAAGAAGAGTACTAGAAAATTGCCTAAGCTGCTGCTGTAAATAAGGAAGTATACATATAGTTTCATAACTATCACAATTACTGTTTCCAATGAATAGCCAGTAAGCTATAATCAAAAGAAGAACTGGGCAGAATATCCATTGATCCACTTTCATACCAGTTCAGCAATCCACATTGTAGTTCCATGCTTTTTCAAACAATTTGACTAGAACAACACTTTTCAAGAAATCATATACATCACATCTCATATAAACAAGTTAAACATAAGAAGGAAAAATAAAATAATTATTTATAAGCTAAAATTATTTTATACGAAAGCTAAAATCAGCTTATGGAGAAGGAAACAAGAAAAAACTTTTATAAATTAGTTTATGTATAAACTTATATAATTTTTCCTTCTTACTTTTTCATCCTATAGGTGTTTATATAGAGAACGTTATCTGAACAGGGCTTTAACAATATAGATAGAAAAGTAAATTCATGCAATCCATTCAACACTTTCTTCATTTAGTGAGTATGAGGATGTTGTATATGCAAGGTAAACTTGAGAATATATGAAAACTTGGGAAACTAAACTTGACTCACATTTTTTAATTCATAAATTCATATGATAGTACATTATAGCTAAATACGATAAAACTTTCATAAATGATATATAAATTCATAAAAACATAAAGTAAACACATTTCAAAAAGTAGCTAATTTCTTCAAATAGTTTCTCCTAATAAAATATTGTCATGGTAAGGAAAGACAAAAATTAAAATAATTTCGGACCCCTTGACAACTTATGTGTATGAATTCATAATCATTTACTCTTAATACACTCACAACCGGAAATAAAAAATCATACTCTATTACACAACATTTATCATACAGATTTAAAATGGGCTCCATGATCACAAGGAAGTCTGCAAGCAATTTTTAAGGTCTACAGAACTACCTGAAAAGAAAATCTTAACAACAACAACACCATTTTGAAAATAAAATCTTAACAACAACAACAACCTGAAAATAAAATCTTAACAACAACAACTACCATCACCACCGCAAGCTAAAACTGTACACATTCCAACATGCATCTAGCAAAACTCACCATCAAACTTGTCGTTCTGTGCAGCAACCATCGGTGATCCCTCGAGCTGTCAACAGCAGTTAAAGCAAGGAATCAAAACAATTAAACAAACGAGCACAGTAGAAAACTAAATTCAGAAACACTTTCGAATAAGTATGACACCTTGCAAGACAAGAGCTTGATGCAACATCCATCAGGTTGCTCTTCCACCTTAACTAACAACACTGGACAAACCTCAAACGTGAAGAACTTGAATCTATAAACGTAACACCGAAATGTGTTGTCATTTACACGCTCAATCCTCTCCGCATCCAACACCGAGTATTGACTCGCTGGTAACCGCATGTACTCAACTGCACACCACAAACTTCAATAAAATTACCACTTTTTCAAAATAAAACAAAAATGTTAAAAAAAATAAAAATAATAATAATAATAATAACTCATTCTACTTACACAATCTTCATCTTGTAAGTCCTTTATAGATATAAAATCTATTTAGCCAAACTTCTTCGTAAACAACTTTACGATAAAAAAATAAAATTAATTTCTTAATTCATAGAAGAGGTATTCTCATATAATTTTCCTAAATTCTTATTTTTAACTTATACACAACCTTGTGAAAAAATCTATTTAACTTTTTTCTAAGTTATTTTAAGTATTTGACAAAAAAATTGTCTAAATATATTCATATTTTTTCAATGAGTTTTCTAACAACTAAAATTATCTTATAAAAAAATTAAAAACAATCAATTTAGATACGATCTAAATTATAATTTTAACTAATTTTTTTTCATAGAAGTCGTTGAATTGAAACTCGTTCAAACAGTTCGTAATCTATTTTCGTTTCTACGGTTGAAAATTGTGTAGATACTAAAACAGATTAAGAGCAATTAAAAGCATAAGAAAGAGGAAATTATTGATCAATTAATATCGCTCTAACATTACTTAGGGGGCGTTGGAGTTGGCGAACCGAAACGGACTCCTTACGGCGACCGACAAATCGAGCCTTCTGAGTCGGAGTGGAGGAAGCACGAAGCGAAAGGCGCGGGGATTTGAGAGCGCATTTGGTGGTGGAGGGAAACGAAATCGGAATGGAACGCATCAAGGAAGAAGAAGAAGCCATCCACCAACCTGTTGATTATAGATGGATAGATAGCGCTGGGAAGAGTGAAGGTCACAAAACTTGAGACAAGAATGGGGGCACGTGACAACTCACGTGATAACTCTTTCCTCAGTTTTGGTTTTGGTAATTTCGATCGACGGAAAAGTAAAATAATTTTTTGTGGTTAAAAGTAATTGGTACAATAAAAATAAATAAGGATGACAGGAGTTTAATTGAAAAATAAATAAATTAATTAAAATTAAAATATGTAAGAACAAAAGAGTAATTATATTGTTTCAATCAAATTTTATTAATTAATTAAAATAAATTCGACTAATTAAATATTTGGGTTAAGCTTTCACTCTAATATATTTTCTTAAATTTGTTATATTGTTGGTTAATTAATTAAAAATATTTATTAGTATGACTTTGAAAATATATTATTAACCTTTTTTCTAAATTGTCAGTATATTTTTTTTATCTAAATTGAATTTTAGTATTAAAAAAACATCAATAAAATGATGGTGTATAACAATATAAATAATTTACCATAAATTAAAAATATAATTTAATATTAAAAATGTTTATTTCTTACAAATTTTATTTCGATATAATTTATATATGTTTAGAAGAATTTATTTATTATAAATTTTAATTATATAAAATAATATGTAATTAAACGGTGTTGAAGATTTTTTATTATTTAAAAATATATTTAAATTAATATATATATATATATATAAAATGGTAAAATTTTTAAGATGAATTAGATTTCAAGTTTAATATTAAATGTGAAATTCAATATAATATAAAAATATATTTTAATAAAATTATCAGATTATTATAATTACTGTTGAATAATCTTTAAATTTTTTTTTCTAATATTTAAGTTTGGAAAGTCGAGAGAATGTATTAAAAATTTCAAATTAATTAAAATTAAATTAATATATATATATATATATATATATATAAAAAGTAACCTAATCTTATCAGATATTATTTTTAATAAATATTTAATTAAATATACACAAATGAGTTGAATAAATTTATTAATAGTATATATTTAGCAATATTTTAAATTATCTTTTATTGTAGTTAATATTCATGTTACTGTCTAAATTTTACAAATCAGATAAACTTTTTTTTTTTTTTAAATCAGATAAACATGGGAGAATTAATAAATATGTAAAAAGTGAGATTTTATTTAACGGAAATTTAATGAGAAGTTAGAAAATATGTTCAAAATTCTACTATTTTTTAACTTTATAATATTTTTAATAAAAATTATTATATATATATATATATATTGTAAAATATAGGAACCATGAAATAATCAGAGATCTAAAAACAAGCAGCATTATCTCTGCATGATTTTAGAATTAGGTATACAAGATATTATTTTCATTGAGATGAAATTCCTCATTTTTATTACCTTATTTTAAGTATATTTGAACTTTTAATCAAATTCTTATATATGAAACATCAGTTCAGTAAATAATAAAAAAATGGTGTAAGTAGATCAAATTCTCCTCTTGATTTTCAAAAACAAGAATAGCATCTTAAAAGTTAATACATATATAATCTACTTAAACATAACTTTTACATCATTGAATTTTTTTATACCTGCTCCATAAATTTTTTCTGCAAATTATCCTGCAAATGGAAA
This sequence comes from Macrotyloma uniflorum, assembly GCA_016859785.1. Lineage (NCBI taxonomy): Eukaryota > Viridiplantae > Streptophyta > Magnoliopsida > Fabales > Fabaceae > Macrotyloma > Macrotyloma uniflorum. The sequence continues at coordinate 2,767,581 of BDMB01000012.1, read as the reverse complement.
CAGAATATATGTATATATATATATATATAACAAGAACCTTCACTATATGAACTACAAAATAATGAAGATTTATTGCATTTGTTATAGCTTAAGCTTCATGATTCTAATTTCTTTTTGCTATCTATGCTAATCATAAAGTATTTACCAATTCCTTGTCAAAGATATCTAGCCATCATCTGCAGAAGGTTGTGCAATCTTGTTTTGAGTCAGACCAATTTCAGCTTCAGCAGTTCCATCTTCCTCTCTGAACTTCTTGTATATGTCACCTTTATAGAACTCTCTAGTCCTTAGAACCAAGATAAGAGACACAAGTGCTCCAAACAGGCTAACTGCAGTGATTATAATGAAAGCCAATTTGTAACACTCACTTCCATTGCAATTCAACTCCTCCCCAGGTTTCCTCTTTAGTCCTAATGCAGCCATTTGTCTTGTGGCTTCCTTGTCATACAAATGCCCTGCAACCCTTACACTGAACAAATATGACCCAATTGGACTTGCAACTGACCCAACATTATACAAAGTTGAGTAAAATTTAAGACCAAAAAGTTCAGATATGATAGAAAATAGTAGTGGCCAATTAGCCCCAAAGGAGAATCCAATTATAATTGAGGCTGCATAGAGACCATTTGGGACATTGAAAGCAATTAGAAGGTGGCCAACACAAGGTAGGACAAGGATTGATGTGAATAGGAGAGGCCTAGGAACTTTAAATTTGGCTATGATAATTTCTGCAACCACACCCTGAGCAATTTTACCCATATAGATCCAAATGGCCATAAGGGACACAAATGTGGTTATACTATGTGGTGAATATCCTAAGGATGTACCAATTTGGCTCAAGTTATTTACCACAGTGAGTGTGCCACCAAGTCCACAAATTGTTGCTAAGAAAAGAATCGCCATGTCAAGGCTAAAAAGGGCTTGAGGTATTGTATAATCTTCACCTCTACTTGGAGGCCCAAACATGTTTTTCCAACAGGAAACTTCATTTTGTGGAGCTTCTGCAGACTTCTGTAGATTTGGTATGTTTGTTGTTATACTCAAAGGCTTAGGAGGGTTTTCACTGTTGCTGTGATCTTGTTTCCTCTTCCATAACTTTTGCTCTTCAAACATAACAACAGCAAGTGGCAGGATGAGCAACAGAAGCATCAGTATAGTAGTGATATAATACTCACTCTTTGTAAAGGTGAAACTTTTTTGCACTATGATCACTATCATGAGGAAACCTGCAAGGACTAAAGTTGTATAGAGGAAATTATAGAAAGCCTTGGAATCATTTGGCTGTTCAACTCCCTTGTGGTGCCTGATAACTGGTAAGAAAACAAAAGTTACAGCAGTTGGTAGCCATGCCATAAGCAAAATTAGAGACTTGGAGTCATTTGCATAGAAGGCATAGTATATCTGTGTGATGATAGCTGCACTCAAACCAAGATACCCACTCAAAACGCCAATTACGATGCCCCTGGTGCCAGGGAAGTTCTTTACACTGGTCACAATAACTCCAGTGTTGGTGGAACAATGAGAATTTGCTCCAATGAGGATGTACAAGCACATTTTCCACACCTGGGGCTTGGCAATTTTTCTGGTCACTGCAAGCCAAATTATGAAGTAACCAAAAAAATTGAGAACCCCACCAATTGTTAAGACCACCCAAGGGGGTGTTACCTCATTGATTAGGCCAGAAATGATGCCTATGTTAGACCCCAAGTCCTTGAAAAAGCTTAAGAGATTGAGGGTGGATTGGTCATACCCCAGAACTGACTTGATTTCCCTGGAGTATAGACTAAACATGTAGCTTGCTCCTGATACTGACATGATCATGAATGAGGAAAACGCCATGAACCAACGCCCTGTGAGTACTTGGAGAGTGAAGCCTTTGGTATTATTCAGAAAACTTCCAACATTTTCTCCACCATTCTGTTTAGAAGATGCCATCTTCTTCACTCCTAGTTTCTTTGGTGAATGGAGCAAAGAAGAAACAGATGGTTGGATTTTGGAACAATTGTGGATGAATTTATACACGAGTTTGAAGTTGTAATTTTCCAAATGTCTTCAAGAAATTTCTGAGGCTAAAGAGTCCATCATCAACAAAAAAATTCTTACATTGTGCTATCTACCAAAAATGTATTTTCTTTCTTCCTCACTCAAATAGTGGGGTCAAGCTGAAAATTTTGTGGTCTTAGAATGGTATCAATATCAGTATCATATCATATTTCTGCTAAAAAGGAAAAAAATAATCAAAAGCACACTTCATGCTTACTACCTGTGCAACCCCAGTGTCTTATCTGTCAAAAATTGTTCAACTTATCATTTTAGCATCGTCCTCTGAAATTTTATTTTGATAATTTACCCTGATTTTTATTATATTTTTTTTTTTGCAATGATCATAATGGAATTTAATTCAAATTTTACTGAATTTTTTTATCACATAATTTTGTTTTCGTCTCTAAAATATTTGTAATAAGTGTTTTGAATCCTTAAAAAGTGATGATAGAGTTTTGATCTTAGTCATTGTAAAAAATAAAAAAAAATTATTTTCACCCTCTATATTTAAAATTAATATTTTTTTAGCCCATATTAAAATAGGTAAATAATATTTATTTTATTAAACTTTAATTTTTTTAATAATATCAAATGTTGTTGATATTATACCACAATTTGGTGTTACTTGAAAAGTTTTATCACAGAACAACAGTTAATTGACTAGTATTACACAATACTAAAAATAAAATAAAAAATAGTAATTTTTAATTTTAAAGAGGCCAATAAGAAACAAACAAAAAAAATTATAAGAACAAAAATCAAAATCCACTCATTTTATAATGATTAAAATCATATTTATAAAATCTACTCACCATAATTTAGATGGGTGAGTCTTTATCAATTTTTTGGACCTACTTTAGTGGAAATAAGTGATAGTTTCTGAATAATTCAAAATGGTACTATCAATGTGAGTAACCACCACTTTGATTTAAACTCCACTCACAAAAGTGTGCTTGAAAAAGTCAAACTACATTAATAACTAGGGTGTGTGTTTTAAGTCTTACAAAATTATTTTTGAAAATATGAGAATGTAATGTGAATATCTTAATATATATATATATATATATATATATATTATAATATTCTAAAGAATTTCCAAAAAATATTTTAATATTGCTTTATATATTATATTGCTAACAATTTTGAATATTATATAAACTTATAAAAGTTTTTTTTTTTTATTCTGTCACATATAAACAAAATTTTAATTATGGACAAAAAAAGAATTTGAGACCATCAGTTGATTCAATGAATAATTTTACTAAAATATTTTTTAATTTAAAAGATAAAAATAATTATTTATTTAGATGAAAATCTTGTAATAACTTTTCTATTTTGACATTTTTTTTCCATTTTATAATGTATTATGTTAAGTAGGTTCTTATGATCCAATTTTAAGGGGAGAGAATTTTATTTAAATTTAATTTTCTTTTAATCCTTTTTATTTGTAAATTATTTTTTAGATTTTACTCTCTCATTGTTACTAAATTTTTTTTATTTTTTCTTTTAATCTTTCTTAATTTTTCTTAAAGTAAGATTTTTCCTCTCCTCTTCTTTTAAAATTTTGAAAATCGAAATAAAAATAGTGACGATAAAAAAAAATTATTGAATAATTTTTATAATAAGAAAGTTTTCTAACATCTTTAATTTTTAGGACTTTTATTTTAAATTAATTTGAGAATTTAAGATTTTTGAAAAAATATTGTAAAATCTTAATGAAATTTTGATGGTAATTAGAGATTTTTGTGATTAGATTATAGTAAAACTCATCAGAAATTATTGAATAATTTTTATAATAAGAAAGTTTTCTAACATCTTTAATTTTTAGGACTTTTATTTTAAATTAATTTGAGAATTTAAGATTTTTGAAAAAATATTGTAAAATCTTAATGAAATTTTGATGATAATTAGAGATTTTTGTGATTAGATTATAGTAAAACTCATCAGAATCTTGAATTTATCTAAAAATTAAATATTAAGTTAGGATTAGAGATAAGAGAAGTTAATTAAGTATTTTTTTTACATTATAAATGTTTGATAAAATAATTAATATATGCTCAGGTATTAATTGAATAAATTAATGAATTAATTGTGAAAACTATATTAGATTGAGTTAAGAGTTTATCCGATCTCATTCTATCATGTTTTTGTTATGAATTTAGAAAGTTGATTTTCATAAAAATTGTAACTCTATAAACTAGCTAACTAATAACTTTTTTTATATATAAAAATAATGTATATAATTTAAGATATAATTTTTTTAGTGATTAAAACCATGTTATTAGAAAATTATTTCTCTTTTAAATTACAATCTCATTTTGACATATTTTTGTTATGAATCTGTAAAAGTGACCTTTATAGAAGTTTTAACTCTAAATGTTAACTAACTAATGGTTTTTGTTTAATAAAAAATAATGTGTATAATTTAATATATAATTTTTTTAATAATTAAATATCATGTTATCAAAATGAATGAAATACCCTTGAAAATACTTTTTCTTGAACGAAAATATCTTATTTAAGTGAATATACATTGTTCTAAAAAATTTATTATATCATAAAATGAATTAAAAAAAATTATAGATATTAAATATGTACTAACTTTGGTATTTGTATGACTAGAAATTATATTGTGAAGAATTATTGAAATGATGATAACATATTAGAAAATATTGTGTATTTTATTGAGATAAAATTTGTAAATTTGATATGAAAATTATATAATATATATATATATATATATATATATATATATATATATAAAAGTGAAATGTGCGTTTTATGTTGGAAGTTTGGATGCTATCTAATTGGAGATGTTAGTAATGATGAATTTTTTATTTATGATATTATGTGAATTATGAGAAATGAAAATTGTGGGATTATTGTATATTCATTTTGGTAAAATTGTTAAAAACGGTATTAATTTGAGAATGTAGAATTGGTATAGTATAATTTATGATGAATTGTAATAAATTATGTAGAATGTGATGAATTTTGGAATAATATGATTGATGGAAAAATTATAAAATGAGATTGATAATGATGAAGTGACTTTTAAATTGGAAATTGTGATTGAGATAATTAAAAACTATGGAAAGATATGAAAATAGTGTCAAGTGAATTATAACGACAATGAGGCTAGTATTAAAATAATTTTGTAATGGCGGGAACTGAAAATTGACAAATGATTGATATTGATAAAACTGGTATAGTATGTTATATGAACTCGGTACGTTTAAGTATTGTTTATATATATAAGCTAAATAATTATCATACGATATTGTTTGATATAACATTAAAATATATATATATATATATATATATATATATATATATAGAAATTTAAAGATATTAAATAAGATAGACAGATTTTAATAATATTTTAGTTATTTTAAAATTAAGAATTAAAAAATTATTTTTGACTTTAATAATTATATATATATATATATATATATCTTCACAGAGATGTCCTTCTAAGCTTCAAGTTTTCTTCAATAACTAGGATCGAATAGAGGGGTACCTGTGATTACACTCCGACGCTCAAATCAATAAAAAGTATAGACAGAGTTTTATGTATATCAAGAGAGTAAGTGAATGAATTATATACCTTTAGCTAACTTCCTGAACCTAATCTATTACATGAGAATCACGATAACTGAATTTTAGAATTCAGTTATGGTATATGATCGTGGATCTGAGCCAATGAGTATCGTCAGCTTAGGCCAAAACCTCATCTATTGCAAGCTCTGAGGTGAAACCGATGATATATATGTGATACAAAATATATATATATATATATATATTAATTTGTCCTGAAGATTTTTGTTTCCACATGGAGATAAAGTGTATTATTTTTGCTACAGGGTAAGTTTAAGCGGTGTGTGCAATCTGTTGTAACTACCTCTCTAATCAAGCATTTATTTGTGTTAGACGTGTGAGAATTGGCTTCCCAAAATATGGATATGAATTCCATCCACATTTCAAAACGTCAATTCATGTGGAAGGGCTTTCTTAGTTTACAGAATAAAACTTCTCTCCTTTAAAACTGCAAATTTAACCATGCATGTTGGAACTTTCTCCAAATTAGGGTTCTAGAGATTCCCCTCTAAGCACGGCTATGGAGAGAGAGTTTTCTACTTACAAACTCATTGGAAATTTCATTCTCTTTACCTCTCTCTGTCGTAATCCACTACTATATTAGAAGATAAAGATAAAAACAGAGTACTTCATCAATTTTATATATATTTTATATAAATTTATTTATTTATGAAATATTTTTTAAAATAATTATTCATTAAATATTTCATATATATTTATTTGTGGGTTTATAAAAAATTTATTATTGATTTATTTGTAAAAAAAATTTTATATATTCATTTATGAAAAATTTTTCATAAATTTTTTCGTGAAAAATAATTTTCTATTAATCTTTTACCTACAAATTTATAAGGATGAAAAATAGTTAAAAATTTGTAATAGATTTATGTGAAAAATTATTTTTCACTAATTTTAAATATTATTTATAAACTTATTTTATAAAAAATATAATTTTTTTATAATAATAAATTAATTTACATTATATTATTTAATTATTGTATATTTTATTACATATAATTATTATAAATTAATTTTTATATTTATTTTAAGTGAATATTTAATAAAATTCGACAAACATCATAAATAAAATAATTTATCTATGACGAATTTAAAAAAAAAATACTAAACATAAATATAATACATTAATTAAATTATAAAAATTAAACTATAATTTTGAAAAAACACAAAATTTAATGAATATATCCTCATGCCTAAACCTATAATTGCATTAAATATATAAAAAAAAAGTGTAAACCCTAAAAGCAACTCCATTAATGAATTTGTCTACAACCAATTCATGAATGAAGTTTCAATTCATGAATGAAGTTTAGGTTGTGAAAGAGAACAGGTGCAGTCTCTTATCTACAAAAAAAACAAACACTTTCTTAGCAATTTTGATAGGTTAAGAATGAGTGTGTCCAATTAGGTTAAAAGTTATATTTATAGTTAATGCATAATTTTTTTATTAAAAAGTGTAATAATTTATAAACCTAATAATTATGATATATATTTTTTATTTGAAAGTAAATTAATTTTAATATTAACTTTTCGATCAGATATTTATTATTAGATAAAAGTTATAATCAATAATCATGATGATATAATTTTTTGTATTTAAGAGTATATAAATTTAAGTGTTATAGTAATTTGATATTACCAGATAATTATAATAAAACCCATATATAAATATAATTTATGTTATAGAAAAAATTATGTTTGATTTTTATTATATATCAAAATTCACTAGTTTATCTGAATCATGTGGAATCAATATCTCAGTCACTAAATTTAGAAAAAATTTAATTTCTAGTTTACAGAAGAAATGAAAAAGAATCATAAAATAGTTTTTCAAATTTAAAATGATCAAGGAAACTAACACTTTGAATTGATATGTTTAATCTATGTACTTCTAAAAGTAAGTGAATTTAATCTCTACGCAAAGAACACATTAACTCTATCTATTACATTCATAATTTGGAACTCTTTAAATACAATTTTTTAGGTTAAAATTTTCTAAAATGATGTTTAGAATTTTCTTAAATTTAATAATTATTGTTGGTTATTTTACAAAATTGAGCCATTGAATCCAATCTCAATAATAATATATATTTTAGTTCAAGTTTATAGTGAATATAAATTAAGAATTTTTGCGGAAATTATTTTTGTCGATTGCATCTCAAAATGTTTTTCCCTAAATACAATTTTTTTTTCATTTTTAATTCATTACGTAGTTGTATTTATTAAGGTAATTATAATCAATATGATTTTCATGGTTTAAAACATTTGAAATTAGTAACACCAATTATATTTTTCTTGAAATTATTTTGATAGCACAGATAAAATCTATATTCATATTAATTGTTGTAAATTAAAATTATTTATATGAATCAGAATTAAAAATAAGATTAAAACATGAGAAAAATCTTGTACCCAAGAAATTGAAAGTTGTTTGTCCTATTGAAATATGAACATAAACGCAGGGATTCATAGCTTTTGGTGTTCAAATAGCCACGTATAGCCTTCCAAATCTTTGAGGAAGACCAACACCAATAAAAAATATTAGACTACTATGATTTGAGGTTATTAGAGATTATTTTACCTAGGTTATTTAAACATTAAAAATAAATGTTTTTTAAATAATTAATTTATAAAAATTTATTATTTAAGTGCAGACAATTATTTATTTTTAAAATAAACATATCAAAAAATATTTGTTTTTAAATTAATTATTTTTTTTTAAATATTGAATGATTTCAGTTTTAAACCACTAACATTTTTTATAATGATATTTTCTTAGAATTAATTATTGTTACTTTGATGCTAAAATGTTAAAAATATTAGTTAATGTGATCAACGTAATGTATAATTTTTCTAGTTACTATAATTAGTATAGGTATAAAGTTTAATTAAGTAGTATATTTATTGTTTAATGTAAGTAAGATAATTATATATTATTTCACTTTCACGCAATAATTTACTTTTCAGCATTTTTTTATTAAAAATAATTATAACTTATTTAAAGTTTATAATTTATTTTCTATATATTTTTATACAATTTATAGATAAAATTAAGTTTATTTAAAAACGATTTTATACGCATTAACGATGTCAATTCATTTATCGTAAATAATATACTTTATATTAAATACTTGATTGAAAAAAAAAACAAAAAAAAAATGAAAATATTTTCTGGTGAAATATTATATCAATGATTTAATTATCACAATTCATAGATTTTAAAACATCATTAGTTATAGTAGAAATTATTTCCTTTTTCATAATCTTTAAACCTTTTTTAGAAATTATTCTTGATATCGTTAGGTGAAATATTCATTGCAAAACATAATATATCGAAAACTGTCATTTTTTTAATTTAAGAGGGAATCTTGAATTGGAACAACCAAATATATCCTTAAAGAGTAAATCTTATCACTATTTCTTTTGAAGATGAAAATAAATTATATTACATTTTTATATGATTAATTATTAATCTCATTTTATTACACATTAGGACTCTAATTTTATGTTTGAGTTTATAATATAAAAAAAAGTTTTAAGTGTAAAAAATTGAGGTATCATATATATAGAATTAATTTTTATATTATATTTATCAGCTTCCACAAATTTTTTACGTTTTGTTGAAATATTTCTAACTTTTGTTGCTCTAAAATTCCTATATAATATTCAAAATAATAATACGTTTAATATATGATTAAAAATAGATAAATTATACCTCATTAATATAATATTATTTTAAAAAATTCAAATTATAAGATTTAATAAATATAATATATTATAACCGACGAATTGGTAAGAGTTATAGATTTTATTTATGGATTTTAATCATTATAGTAGATTTTAATTAATAAAATATTGAGTTATTGAACTTAATCTATTAAACCTAATTTAGAGTCTCGTTATGATTAGATCATTTAAAGTTGAGATGTTATTAATCATACTAATAAATTAATTAGTATGATTTTAAAATTATAATGTAATGTAATTTAAGTTTCTTTTATATATATAAAATTTAATTTATATGTATATTGAAAAATTGAGGACCCTTACATACCAGTAAGATCTGTCACGATTAGAAATAAATTTGTTCACACACCAATTTCTTCGATGGAAGAAGGGAACCAGCATGAGTCTAATGGAAGCAGCACGTTGTTTTACTAATTGACTCAATAATTTTCTTCCTCAACATGATCACCATTCAACACGGACCAATTAACTTGGACATGTATTCCAATTGAAGAAAAATTTGGATGTTAAAATTCCACGTTCCAATCCAACTCTGCATGAAAGTTGAAGCTCATTCATTCAGATATTCTACAGTTGCATTTGAAATTTATCATGGAAGTACGTCTGAAAAGACAACTCTATTATCATCTTCTCAAATCAATTCTCATATATATATATATATATATATATATATATATTATATATATATATATATATGGAAATCTCACATTGATTAAAAATAGGCTGAATTATAGTATATAAATAAGATATAAATCTTGCTTTCTGAGCCGGTTTTGAGGGTAAGATAGACTCATAATAATCACTTTTTACATGATATCAGAGTCTGGTTAACAAGATTGTTGAGTCTAGATTCGACCACTTGTTAATATACTGAACCTTGGTTGGTAGATTGTTAAGCCTAGATTGAGCCATCTGTTAATAGATTATGATCTCCTTCTACATGATTGGAGGAGCCCTAATGGTTAACAAAGTTGTTAACGAACTGCTATGTAGAGCCTTGATTGTTGGACCTAGATTAGGTCATCTGTTAACGGGTCACGTTCGAGTTGAGAATGACTCCATGACGTGAGGGGAGGATGTTGGAAAATCTCACATTGACTAAAAATGAGACCGAACTATGGTATATAAATGAGTAAACCTCATCTTCTGAGTCAGTTTTAAGGATGAGTTAGACCCATAATAATCACTTCCTACAATATATATATATATATATATATATATATATATTATAAATAATCCTACTGTATGTTTCTTTGAAAAAATAAACAAAAATGATTGAGAAAAAGGTTCTTTGATGAGATAGAGTGGTTGGTTCCATGATTATTTTTGCTTTTTTCTTTTGTTGAGTTGATATTTCTTGGAAGTGGGTCTAGGCATTTGATTTTTTTCAAACCTATCATTTTATTTACTTTTCATGTGATGCCATTCCTAAGAACTATGCATTTCAAAATGGTCCAACCTCACTCTCAACACCAACCAAAATTCAAACACTTGTTTCACATCCATACATGATAAAAACCCTACCAAAACCACATATTTTGAATATTCTTAATCTTCTATCATTCTCTTTCAATTCTTCTCAAAATTCAACCACATTAATCAATTTAACCACGAACACAATCTTCTATCCACTTTAATTGTGGTAAAAAAAGTTAGTGATACTTTAGAAAACTAGTTAAAAAATAATAAATTACAATTTTAACTTTTTTTTTAAATATTAATATTTTTATTGTATGTATGTATAAACTTGTTATTGTAAATAAATATTTATATATATTATTTATATTAAAATTTAAATATAAATAATGATAATGTATATAATTAATGTAAACATAAATATATACTATAAAAATAAATTTAATTATATATAAAATGTTTTTTTACAGATTTTTTAAAAAAAAAAATTAATTATTTATTAAATATTTTTCACAAATTTATTTTTATAAAATTTATTTATAAATTTGTTTGTAAGAATTTTTTCATAAATTTATTTATAAAAAAAAATTATTAATTTATTTATGAAAATTTTTCATAAATTTATTTATAAAAAATTTTTTATAAATTTTTTGTAAAATAAAATTTTTTTATTAATTTTTACTTAAATAGGAGAAAATTTATAATAGATTTATAATAAAAATTGTCCTTCTCATCACTTATTTTAAGTATTATTGAAAATAATTTTTTGTAGTAATTAAATTCTAAATAAATTTTTTTTTACAATAGAATATTTTGTGTATAATTAATGTAAATACTATTGGAGAGAAACTGGACTAGTTCATATTTATTGGGAGACATTAAACTAATTCAAATTTTAATAACATTGACATGTGTAAATTAATACATTTTTATGTATTTTATAACAATTTATAATATAAAATAGGGTTATGAAAAATGAAAACATAATATAATAAAGCAAGTTAATTAATATTTAATTAGTAGATTAGATTAAGAAACGATTATTGACGTAAATAATAGTGGTTTATGTTCTTTAATTAAGCGATTTGAATATCGATAATATTGTTTTATTTATGAAATAAAATAGTTTTAAAAAAATTATAGGAACATTGATTATAAATAATATTTTTTTATAGGAAATATTTATTACAAATAAAATTTTAAAATTGATTCCAAATTATAATAAAATAATAAGTTAATTAACATTTAATTAATTTATTAGATGAAGAAACTATTGTTAAAATAAGTAGTAATGACTTATGTCCTTTAATTAAATATCGATAGTATCACCTTGAATATGAATAAAATGTTTTGAATTTTTTTATAAAAAAAATGGATTATAAATAATCAGATTGTAAATTTTTTATTCTAAATGAGATTGTAATTTTTTTTTACTTTATATCTTTATATTTATATATATATATATATATATATATATATATAAAAAGTTATGTTTATGAATAATATTAAATTAAAATAATAAAAAAATAAAAACATTACGCTTATAATTACTTAATACATTAGAAAAATAAAAACAAATATATGAAACCGTAAAATATATTTCTCATTTCTTTGGTATAAAACTAAAACAAGATAAAAATTAATTTTATTAATTTGACAAACAAATAAAACGAGTACTTTATAATCACTCAATACATTAAATAAAAAACAAATATAAAATTATTATATGTTTAGAAATTAATTTAGAAAATTATTATAAATTATAACAAAATATTAAATATTAAAAAAAATATATTTAAATAGTCAACCTACCAACATTTTTGTGAAATAAATATATTAAAATAATTTTGTGTCACAATTTATAACACATCGTTAATAGATATGCGTATACTCGAATTGAAATATTACATTATTATAATTATAATTTTAAAGGTTTCCTTGATCCCTAAATTGAAACAGAATGATGAAAAGTCATGCAAAAAGATTCCAACTAATCTAAATGAACGATATTACATCAAAATTCCAAACACTGAAAGCTAATGTTCGATCCATCTTTATTCTGGGATAAGTTAGGGAACAATTCTGTCTTATTAAACCCTAATAAACATTTGTGTCACTCAGTCAATTCACTTTTGTAGTAATCCAAATTGTGCTAAAGATTCGATTGCTACACAAACACAGTGAGATCACTTTTGCTCCATAACTCTTATACAAAACCAAATTATAAAGAAAAACAGTGAAAACAATATATCATCTTGTATTAGTAAACTTTAAAATTATCTCATTTTCATCGAACCTCAAATTTATCTCATCATTTTCATGAAACCTCTCTTATATATTTTATGAAGGATCTTCGCTTTCACGTATAGACATATTGTATACACATTTCAATTTCAAAATTTAGGATTGAAAAAAGTAATTATAATATCTAATTCATCCAAAAATTAATCTAAAAAATGAGATTTAGATATCACTTATATATTATAATTCAGTCTTATATTTAATCAATATAGGATTTTCTTAACATTCTCCCCTCATATCGAAGAGACTTTTTTAATTCGAACGTGACCTGTTAACATGTTATCCAATCTAGATACAATAATCTGACTAACAATCAATGTTCTATATAACGAAACAATTTTGTAAACAATGAAATAAAAACTCTTCAAATCATGTAAAAAGGATCATAATCTATTAATAAGTGACCTCGTACCTAATAACTTGCCAATCAAAATATATTAATAAAGGTTCAATTAAGACCTAATAATATTTGTAACCAAACTCTAATATCATGAAAAAGGTGATTATGGTATCTAACTCATCCTAAAATCAATTAAAAAAAAGAGATTTACACCTCACTTATATATTATAATTTTTTATTAAAAAAAAACTTATATATTATAATTTTATTTTATTTTTAATTAATGTGAAATTTTTTTAACTACAATAAATAAGATATATTTAATTTATGACTCATTATATTTATATTTATATTTATAATTTATGGATGAATATTATGGAAATTTATAAATACTCAGTAATAAAGAGGAAAATACACTAACATGAAAAATACTCTTGCAATATGATGTTTGTTGCTGGGTTTTTTACCTAGCATTTGCAAAAACTAAAAAAAGAGTAACCTTCCCATATATGAATTTAAAATAGACTAATTAAAATAGATCCAAACTCGTGGGTTCAATATGAATTTGGATCGAATTTGAGATAAATTTATGAGGGACAAAATTTGAATTTCTGTAATGGACTTAATTATAAACTTGTATCTGTTAATTTACCTGAAAAATTTAGAGTTATTGAAAATTGAGGAGTGAGTTAATGTGATATTTTTAATTATTTAATTTATGTAATTTTTTTTCTTAATTATAGAATTTAATAATCCATAATAAACAGATAGCATTGATAATTTTAAGATTAAATGTTAATTGAATTGGGTAATCTTGTAGTTTACATGGGCCAGCTGGTTATGACAGCTATGATAAAAAAACTTACGTAGAACCTGTCGCATGGGATCTGGGTCATTCACGTTGATACTTATACTTCATAGTGGATTGGAACCACCGACTTCTAATGTGGGCCGTACACGTGCCCATTGACCCTGTTCGTCGACGCTATCAACGGTTGAGATGCAGAATCCAAAAGTTTGTCGATCTACAATTTCTAAGCTGTATATTAATCAATACTCCGGTACGGAAGCTCGCTATGTCCGAACCTCCTACTCAGCTTCGGTTTGTTAACGAGCCTCAGCTTCGGAACTTCGTTCATTCAAACTCTTTCATCTTTCACCATAACTCACAGTTGAAAGGCTTGTTGGAACCAGTTCATAGTTCAAACTCGACTACTCCTCACTCTCACTGCGTCACGAACCCTAATTCCCTTTCTCTTCTCTTCTCTTTGCTGTCGATCTTTCTCTCCGCGATTCAGTGACGGCAGTTGCGTAATTCACGTGATTTCTATGAGAGGCTCCGTTTCCTTGAATCGGACACCACTCTTCACGGTTCGCGGTTTCCGAAATTGAGAGCAATTCTTCGTCGGTGGTGATCGTTCGTGCATGCAGTCTCGGATTGGTAATGTACGAGTTTGATCCATCTATTTGTTGCGTTTGAGGTCGGTTTCTCGCGATTCACGTGCATTCTGTTTTTCTTTGAATTTTGTAATTCAGTTAATTTTGCTTTTGCTTGCTTTGAGACTTTGTTGAATTTGTTTTGTTTGATATCTTGTCAAATTTGACAGTTAATTTTGCTTCTGAACGGGAAATCATGGCGCAGAGTAATTGGGAAGCAGATAAGATGTGAGTAAAATAGTTTATGTTTGATAGAGCCATGGAGTTGATTGATCCGTGCAACTGATTGCATTTAATGGTTATTGCTGTTTACTTTGAGTTCTTACTATTTATAACGTGGTTTTTTTCGTTTCTGCTGTTAGGCTTGATGTTTATATTTATGATTATTTGGTGAAGAAGAAGTTGCATAACACTGCTAAAGAATTCATGACAGAAGGGAAGGTTTCTCCTGATCCAGTGGGTAAGAGCTAATTAATGTGGTAGTTTAATGCTTTTAATTACTTTTTTTTTCCTTGTTTAGTTATTTTTATTAAATAAGTAGTTTGTGCCCCAACCTCTACTTGTGACATTTTTGGATACCCTGATTCCAACAATTGCGAATGCTTGTGTACATCTCCTGGGTGAATGTTTTTAGGGTAATTATACGGCGATTGATTATAGCTAACACTCTGCAATTGCAGCAATTGATGCTCCTGGAGGTTTTCTTTTTGAGTGGTGGTCTGTTTTCTGGGATATTTTTATTGCGAGAACAAATGAGAAACATTCAGAGCCTGCTGCAGCATATTTGGAGGTACCTCCTTGTAGATATAAAATCATTCATGAGCTTCACCTAATTGGTAGTTTATCGATAATATTCATAAGAGTTAGAGTAATTGTCTTTCCTTTATTGATGACTTACAGGCACAACAAAATAAAGTGAAAGAACAACACCAACTGCAAATGCAGCAGTTGCAATTAATTCGTCAAGCTCAACTTCAAAGAAGGGATTCTAATCATCCTCCCCTTGGAGGTCCTGTAAATTCTATCACTACAGAAGGAGTGCTTGGGCAATCTACTGCAAGTGCTTTGGCTGCAAAAATGTACGAGGAGCGGATGAAGCACTCTAACCCCATGGATACAGAGACATCCCAACCACTTTTAGATGCTAGAATGGCCCTTTTGAAATCAACAAATCATCCTGGGTAATATCATTGGTAACTTTTTATTTAACTTGAAGTGCAATCGTCTTGTACATGTTTACTAATTTTGTGCCTTTTTCCCAAACAGTCAGATGGTTCAAGGAAATTCAGGAAGTGTAACTGCTGCGCTGCAGCAAATCCAGGCTCGAACTCAGCAAACCCCTGTATGTGCTTCTACTGCTCAGTCTTCATCTGAATTCTATTCTTTCTTTCCTTCATTTCTTTTCTCTAGATTGCAATGCTGATTTCCACTTTTTCCTCAGCAGGATATCAAAGGTGAAGTCAACATAGGTACCATGCAGAGATCCTTGCCTATGGACCCCTCATCAATTTACGGGCAGGGAGGAATGCAGTCAAAGCCTGGAATTGCAAATTCAGGTGTAAATTCAGTACAAGAGAAAAGCAATTTAAAGATGGGATGAAATTAAAATAGATTTAAATTTCCACCATTTTATATTGTGTAAAACAGGCAACAAAACATAGTTACAATTATTGAAAAACTCTCTAATTTAAAGACTCTTACAAGCTCGTGAGTCTAGGTGGAGAAAATGAGTTAACTCATTGTCAACCTCTGTTTTGGATAAATTCAGGAGAACTCGACTAACTCATGTAAAATCACATAAAATCTCGAGTCAAGAAGTGAGTTATTGAGTTTCTAATCAAATGTAGTTTTTGTCCCCCAATGACTCCATAATGATGGTGTTTTAGGTTGCTCATGCATGATTTTGAAGTCAACGTAAATGTAACCTTTTTACTAAGGTTCAAATGGTTGGAAGAAATTAATGTTTTTTCAAAATCTTTTCACTTTGAGAACTTATGTATTTACTGAATTTATGTGTGATTTGGTCATTTATGTAGTTTGTTAGTATTATTTAGTACCAATGTACTACCACACTATATTATTGTGATTTGTTACTTGGTCTGCTATGGAAGTTAAAATGTTGAATTATTGTTAAGAGTATTAGGTTATGCCTATATGTCATTAATAAGTTTTGTTTTTAATATTATTTTTGTATTGGGTTAAGCTTGTAATCTTACAAGTTTATGATTGAGTCGATGGAAGCTTCACCAACTTACCTAGACTTTTATGCTTTTCATGACCTTGTATGATACTTTAGTTTATTATGCTTTTCACTCTTTGGGATTTCTGCCGTGGTTCGTTTTTCATAACGTTTTTTTAGGTCATTTTCTTATATAATGTTTTAGGAGGTTCACATAATTACTATGCATTTGGCAAATCATATTGCTTGGTCAATATTCTCTTTCTCTCCCATTTCAGGATTAAATGCAGGAGTTGGTAGTCTCACATTGAAAGGATGGCCTCTAACTGTAAGTTCTGCTATGAGCCTTGAATTCACTTTTTGTTTAGATATCTAATCCAATTTAAATGAATTGTAATATGATCTAGGGCATTGATCAAATTCGTCCTGGTTTTGGAGCACCAGTTCAGAAGCCTCTCCTTCAGAGTGCAAATCAGTTTCAGCTTTTACCGCAACAACAACAACAACAGCTCCTTGCACAGGTACAGGCACAAGGAAATATAGGCAATTCACCAGTTTATGGAGATATGGATCCACAAAGATTGAGGGGATTAACTAGGGGAAGTTTGAATGCTAAAGAGGGTCAATCAATTGCAAATGATGGATCAATAGGCTCTCCAATGCAATCTACTTCATCTAAGGTAACATTTATTTTACATTCATGACTTCATGTTTCATGAATGAGATAAACCTAGAACAGTTTACATGGTTTAAATCAAAGAGTTTTTTTATGCTAATGTTGTCTAGAGCATTAATGTGTTTATGGATGATCTGTAGGTTATATCTTCATATGTACAACTATCTGTAGATTATAGTACTTTAATGAGAATGTCTTTTCTACAATCCCCTAAAGAATGATACTTGTCATTCTTGATGTTAAAAGAGTCTAAACATGTTTGGAGACTTCCTTGAAAATAAGAATAAGTTAATTATCCTTTTATTCATCCTAGATATAGTAGAAATAAGTTACCTATCTTTTTATTTATCATTCATTATCAAGAAAAATAGGAATAGGTTAGCTATCCTTTTTTTCTTTGTCTAGCATCATCTTTTTTATAATCTATCCTTATCTTTAGGAAAATTGTTTAATTAGAGGATGTTATGGACAGACATTTATACATTGGATAATACTTAGGTAGAGGGGGGAATTCAGATTAGTAATCCTTGTTGGTATAGAGCAGTGGCTCTATCAACTGTTCTTTCTTTCTTTTCAATTTTTGGGTTCCTAACAAAGCACAATCATTAAAGTACATGTTTGGTAGAGAATGTCATGTGAGACCATAAAATTTTGAAACAGTTGAGGAAGAAGATATTAACAAGAATTATCACTGTGTAAAGGCAAATGGGAATAAAAATTAATTTATTTAATGGTAAAAGGATAGAAAAATAGAAAACAACTCAACTTACTTTTTCATTAAAAAACCAAGGACGAGAACAGTCATTTAATAAAGGTAATGATATTTTGACCCCAAAGTAGTAGCAACTGTGCTCCAAATATCATAATGAACTAAAATTAAAAGCGATGCAATTTAACTACCAAGACGACTTTAAAAAAAGATCTTCAAACATGTTTTCCTTATTGATATGAATTACTAGAAAAAGTAGAGAATTTGGAAAAACCTGACACCATTTGCTGTAACTTCTGAGAACTAAGGTGGCCTAATTGGGCATGATAAGATGAGTGAAGTCCTCTAAACCAGTAAGAGCAGAGGTTTGAAGTTAATAAGCTGAATCGGACTCTCATCCGATGCCAACCATCTAAGTCTGAACTCCAGTCAATCAACAGCATAGAATCTTTAGGGAATGAATGACACAATCATGAGCGACTAATGGTTAAAGAGGGAGATCGAGGAACATAAAGGACATTTTGAATAGAGAGCGAAGGAGATGACTAGTACCAATTGTTGAGGCATTTTCTGTGACCTATTATTAGTCATAGTAACAAAAGGTAAATAACTAGAAATAGAGAGTAGAGATTTAACGGACTTATTACTGGTGATGTGATCAATATCCCCAAAATTTCGGACCCATGGACCAAAGAATGTGGAGTGAGAGGGACTAGGAAGGGAATTACTAGTGTGTACTACAAAAGCAATGGAACTAGAGGCTTGGTGATCCTCATTCCATTTGAGGAGTCAAGAAGGATGACTAATAGTGCTTGAGTAAAAGTCAGCGAAATGGGCTGAGAGGGAGCACATGGAGGAGCCTGTGCTACATTGCGGTTGAAGGGGGACATGTTTAATGCATAGCACCTATCAACAACATGGGTGACTTTGAGACAGTTGTCAAACTTGAGACATGATTTTCATAGTTTGAGGGACTGATTAATATTCAAATCTATAATCATACTGATCCAAATCACTTTAAATCTATGTTAGTGGATCCATTTTAAATCCAAATCCATATTTTTGGATTTTAATTCCAATCCAGTTAATTTGATTTAGATTGATTGCATACGGATTCAATTTTTGTTTTTAAAAATCCTATTCATCTTAAGAAATGTATGGTCAAGACAATTTATTGTTGGTTTCAGTTGAGACATTTTTTACTTGATTTGTAAAGTTTCTCTTTGGCTTGGTTTCGGCCTTGACCAGAGCATCATTCATTATTATATTAAAAATAGGTTTTGTTCATATAACAAATTATTTATTTGTTTTCTAAAGACTAATATTAAATGAAATATGAAAATTTACGGCAAGTATTAACTCATTATATTAAAAATGGACAAACAAACAGCATACATATGTGCTCATATTTTCTCAAGATAAAAAATGAGAAAAAGTTTTATAAGCAAAATATAATTAAGTTGTGAGAAAAAGTAATACATAAAGAAAAAAAAGGAAAAACTTCAATTAGAATCATCAATCACTTATATCCTCCTTTTAAACCATCGTGCTATTAACCACTGTATATGTAAACTCCCTCTTCTAAAGTTAACAATTTAATCTTTAAAATTATTTTAATTATTTAGTAAAAAAATATAACAACTAATTTAATTCAAATAAAACTGAATTTGAATTTATCAGATATAATAGTCTCGATTTTTTAATGCCAATGTTATCCAAATTGAGTGAATTAAATGGATATGTATTTAAACTAATTTAAATCCAAATTAAAACTACATTCAGAACATCCAAATCAATTTGATCTAATTAAATGGATTTGGATTCCAAATCCAATCTATTTTACTGGACTTGGATTGAATATGTATTGGATTTTAAAAAAATCCAATCCCTTTCCGTCTCGACTGATTGCTTTCACCACTACAAGAGACCAAGGTAGATGTCAATTAAGGTAGAATCCATGTTGACTAGGGATGATTTTCTTAGTGTTGGAAAGCCGTTTTAATTGTGGTTACCCCTAGCCCACCTTAGTTGCACTCTCTTTGTGAATTCGTTAATTGCAAACTCAAGAGTGTTGATTTAGTGTCACATTGACTAGAGATGTGGCTTAAATAGAGTTTATAAAGTTTGGTTAGATGTCACATTACAATTGAATTTTGTGGACTCGAGTTAGGCTCTAAACTCAAATTCTAAGACTTGTAATAGTATGACTGAGAAGGCATTCAGGTAGCTTCTATAAAAACAGATGCTGTCCCATATATCTGAACTGAAGTGTTGTGACCATCTATGAAATTGAAAAATGTAATATTATTCACAATTCAGAAGATAGAAAACTGAGTTAGATATATACAGAAAAAACCTTAAGAGAAAAAGAAAGAAACTAGAATCATATTATCCCATGATTTATGGGATTTCTTAACAAACTAAAAAATACAATTGAATGAGCATAATTCTAGGTGTACTCTTTGTTACACTATATTTCCTAAAATGACTAACAAAACATAGTTTTCTAAAGTAGTCAATTATTCATTTTTCTGAAAATTAAATATTCTTTGTAGTCACGTAATATGGCAAGGCACAGATTTGATTGAAACAATTAGTTGCACTTTACTACTGGAGTGATGAATTGTAGAACAAATCAGAGATTCTGTCTTCCTGAGAGGTTCTAGCCACGAGAAAAGTTAAAAGAATTTTCTATTAAAGTAACCCATAATTGTTATATTATTTTAGCTTGTTACTCTACCTAAATAGAAGATTTTGTTTGTAGAAGTTTGATATGAGAATCCTATTCAGATTTATAACTAATATTTCATTTCTTCTCTTTGTTAGTATTATTATTATGTTGTCTTTTTTATGCAGATCAACATGCCGCAGATCCAACAATCCACCTCCCAGCAACAGCAGGATCCTTTGCATCCACAACAATTGGTGCAGGTTTTGCTTTTATGTTTATTTAAGATGATATCAGTATTAGATACTTTTACTTTTTTGTTTTACCAAAGCTATATGAGCTAGCAGGGTTTATTTAAATGCTTTTTTTCTTGCATGTTATGATCATTTGCCAACCATATTTTAGAATAACCGGAAAAGGAAGGGGCCTACATCTTCAGGACCTGCAAACAGTACTGGAACAGGAAATACACTTGGCCCTTCTAATTCTCAGCCATCAACTCCATCAACTCATACTCCTGGCGATGGAGTTGCTATGGCGGGTAACTTGCAGAATGTTGCTGGCATATCCAAAGGTTTGATGATGTATGGTACTGATGGAGCAGGTGGTCTTGCGTCTTCCACAAATCAGCTGGTAAATCAAATGGATTATTTTATAACTTGTATTACCTGAGGAACACGCAATCTACTTCACTTGCATATATTGTTTCCAAATTGAACATTTTGTTGTAAAAAAACGATATAGTATTATATTAATATTAATTATTTAAGTACCCTTATGAGACTACATGTATTCCACTTTTGGCTAAAGATTTGTTACTCAATATTTTTCTCTTAGAAATTGTTACCTCCAAGGGAGATCGGATTACGTTCTAATTTAACAAACTTTTGCCTCATGATTGGGTTGTTTCCATATTGTCTGCGATCCTAAGAAATTGAACCCGACCAAATACACTACACCGATCCCAGAATATGGGGGGGTAACAAACCCTAGCAAAACATAACATGAATATTGAAAGAGATACCCAGGGTAAAGGACTTCCTCTGACCTATTAACCTATAAATCTCACAAATTATACCTTCAGCACCTGTAATCAGCACACAAATGCTGTGGACTAAGTAGGATTTGATTTGACTTATACTGGAACAGAAATTATGTTAGAATAGATTGAGAATGACCCATAGTTGATGATAAAGATACTTGCTTTATATAATAGTTACCCTTATGATTCCCATATGGTTGATTTTTAACCTCATATTTATTGTGTGAACTGCATTTTCTATAGTTAATTCTACAGACGTGAATTATCATAAATGTATTACTAATTTTGGCAATGCGTATTCAATTTTATTGATTTGTCAATAATTACAAGACTTAAAAACTAATGCACTGTACCATTAGAATATAATGTTTCACTAATGTATATCATCTGCTGAGACTTTTTAAGTTACAGATGATAATTCTTGAATCTTAATAATTTATATCCTTCTAGTTGCAGGATGACATGGAACATTTTGGAGATGTTGGCTCCTTAGAGGATAATGTGGAATCATTTCTCTCACAGGATGATGGTGATGGAAGGGACTTGTTTGGCACGTTGAAACGGAACCCTTCTGAGCATGCTACAGATGCTTCAAAAGGTAATCTCATGTTCTCATGCATCTATAAATTGTTACCATTCTCGTTGACCAGGTTGCTGCTTTATTGCTTCCTGTTTCAGGCTTTTCCTTTAGTGAAGTTGGTTCTATACGCAAAAGCAACAGCAAAGTTGTTTGCTGTCATTTCTCTTCAGATGGGAAATTATTAGCTAGTGCTGGACATGACAAAAAGGTAGAACATATTTCATTCTTTAACTTCACAGATTTAAAGAAACAACAGAGCTTCAAAATAGTTACAAGACACTAGCATAATCAATTATATTTCTTATGGTGAAATGTAAAATTAAATATATTCATTTTTTCTGTATTATTAAACTTAACAGGATTAATTTTTATTGTAAATTATTTGATACATTTAAATTATTTTTCCTCAAAATGAAGAAGATAGTCTCAAGATGTATTGTGCTCCCACCAAATGCACTACATTATAGCAAAGGTTCAACGCATCAAGATATTTTGGCCTCCCTAGTGTTGCCAAAACTTTTAAAATGAATCTATAGAAACTCTTAAATAGAGAGGAAAACACCTATTACTCTTATTGGAAAAAGATAGAAAAGATAGTGAAAAGAAAAATTATAGTTCTATTTCTTAATTAAAACAATACAAGGATGTGCTATTTATAGAGAATTTAGAAAAATCCCAACTACTCTAGTCATAATTATAGAAAACTTCTCAACTACACAAATAAAAACATTGAGTGCTCAACTACTAAGTAATATTTATAGAGAACTCTTCTACCATAGTAATAATTCCAACAATTAATAAATACATCACTTTAAAACTAAACACTCCCCCTCAATGATATTGAATACAAAAAAAACCCTTTGGACGACTAATATTTGATGTTGATTCTGACTCAGGAATAGTAAACCCCTTATTAGAAGAGCCCTTAGAAATTTCCTTGCAAGATGAACTAGGTTCAGCACCAATAGGAGAAGATGAGCTAGAGTCAGCATCAATATGGGAAGATGAGCTACAATCAACATCAATATGAGAAGATGAGCTATAGTCAACATCAATATGGGAAGATGAAGATTCATTTTCCTACACCAAAGGGACAAAGGATGACTCGATTGATTCAAAAGACTCAATTTTAGTAAAACTTTCTCCTTGAAGTTGGGGACGTTCATAAAAGGATGTGGATTCATGAAATGATACATCCATAGAGGTATAAATCTTCCAACGCGGAGGATGATAACAATGATATCGCATTTTATTAGATGCATAACCACTGAATATGCACTTAATAGCTCTGGGATCTAATTTCCCACGAAACTAACTATGAATATTGAAAAATGCAATACATCTGAAAACATGACTAGAGAGACTGGATAAAAAAGGAACATATGGAAAGAAAGATGATATAAATTTAATAGGACTAAGACCGTCAAGAATATGAGATAGGTAGCAGGAATGACTGCCTCTCCCTAGTAAGACTTAAGGATAGACATTTGGAAGAGAAGGGCCCTAATAACTTCAAGGAGGTGCTTGTTTTTTCTTTCAAGGAGGTGTATTCACACATATGAGTTCATGAATAATACCATTTTAAGAGAGAAACTTAGTAATGTCATGATTTACATATTCCCTCCCATTATCAGAACGCAACCATTTTATAGATTTTTCAAATTGTGTATTTATCATAGGAAATTTTTTTACAAATAATGGAAAAACTTTAAATTTTTCTTTCATGAGGAAAATCCATGTGCTGCAAGTGCAATCATTAATAAATGTGACAAACCATTTAGCACCAAATATACTAGTATTTGATGTAGGACCCCATATATTGGAGTGTATCAAATAAAAAGGATTAACACTTTTTGTATTACTAAGAGAATATGTGGCACAATATTACTTTGCAAACTGACATACATCACACTTAAAGGAATCAACAGAAACTCATTTGAAATCAAAAAAGGAAACATAGACTTAAGAACTTAAATGAAGGATGACCAAGATGATGTCGAAGAAGTCAAATTTGAGAGGACTCAATAATGCAAGATTGGTGACAAGAGGGAGTTCCCTCTTTACTAATACATCCCACAATTCTCAAGCTTTTAAGATAATATAACCCTCCTTGTTTCTTAATAGTTCAATCGTCCTCCCCATGACAAGATCTTGAAAAACATAATGAGAGGGAAATAAACTTACAGAACAATTGAGGTCATGAATAAGGTTGCTTATAAAACAAGATTATTGGAAAGGTTTGGAACATGAAGGACATCTTTAAGGTTAAAAGGTGGAAGAACAAAAATATTGCCATGTCCAATTATTGGGACTTGAGTCTCATTGGCAATAGTAATATGATTACTAGAAAGAGAAACATAGGATGACAAGTAACAAGAATAAGGAGTTATATTGTCAGTTGCATCAGAGTCCTAAATCCAAGAATCCTAACATACAATTTTTGAAATGTTAATGGAGGAATTAAAGTTCTTATCTGTCATGATTAGAGAACAAGTACCTGAAGATGACTTACTAATAGACTCCATGAGAGCCAATAAGTGGAAAAGTTAGTGTTGAATAAGACCAGATAGGGATGGATTTGAATCGTATCGCGGTGACAACAATTAACTTGGGAGAATTTTAGGCAATCCAAAAAACAAAATAAGTGCACTTCAAGAAACCCAAACTAAAAAAGAACCTGCAACTAATGTGGCTAGAGTTTGAATATGGAAGCAAAGCCCCTAGGATCGGGAGCTTTGATACCAACTATAAAAAGATAGAAAAGATGGTGAAGAAAAGAAAACTATAGTTCTATTTCTTAACTAAAATGGAAGCAAAGCCCCTAGGATCGGGAGCTTTGATACCAACTATAAAAAGATAGAAAAGATAGTGAAGAAAAGAAAACTATAGTTCTATTTCTTAACTAAAACAGTACAAGAATGTGCTATTTATAGAGAATTTAAAAAATTACCAACTACTCTAGTCATAATTATAGAGAACTTTTCAGCTACCCTAATAATAATTATCGAGAATTCAACTACTCAAGTAATAATTATAAGGAACTCAACTACCCTAGTAATAATTCCAACAATTAATAAATACAACTCTTTAAAACTAAACACTCTTAAAAATCTGGAAAAGGTTACTCGTAACTTGAAAGGGACAAATAATTGTTGCATCTTTTTCTGAATTGAATTGCACCAAAATCATGCTTTTGTTCTCTCTGTTTGGTTTTCCTGTGTTGGCATGTTCTGCTTGTTTATCTGAAGATGGTATAAAATAAAAATGGGTAGGAAAGGTTCATGAGTCAGTTTTTAATACTCTTTTATTATTAAAGATATGGATGCTTATCTTATTACTTGTTATTAGGTTGTTCTGTGGAACATGGAGACACTGCAAACAGAAAGTACTCCGGAGGAACACAGTCTTATTATTACTGATGTTCGCTTCAGACCAAATTCAACTAAGCTGGCAACATCTTCATTTGATACAACTATTCGGCTGTGGGATGCTGCAGATGTAAATTCCTTTTTACTAGTTATTCTCTTCTGAATGCAGACCTTTCCTTGTCTGTCCTTGGTATGAGAATAAGATCTGCTCTCTGTTAAACGTAATGCCCTGTCAATGGAGACTATTGTTTTAGATACTGTTAGAAACCGTATCATTCTAGGTACGTGAAAATATAGTCATAGATCACTCGGGAAAAATGAAAGAATTCATTTACTCTGTGATTAAGTGTAAGTCATGAATGTTTACTTTTCTTAATTTTTTTTTTTTTTGTAGAATATGAATCTTTTGATAATATCTTGATGATTACAAATTTTAGATAAATTAAACATTCGTAGGCATCTAACCTTGCAACTGACATTTACTTATATTTTAAACAGTGTAGTATCCATTAAAGTTAACTCATAAAACATCAACAAGTTTTTATATTCTTTGAAATTTTGCACACTTGGTCCACTTAAAACTTTTAATCTAACAATTGAGTTTATCAATGTTCTTTAGTGGTGTTTAATAATACTCTTGGAATAAATAGATTCTTTTCCTTACAATAATTATATCTTTATATTGTATTCATTATGTAATTTTGTCAATTGAGTCCATGTTGTACTTTAGATTTTCAATGTATGTTCTTAATTCTCTTCCTCTCTCTCAATAGTTACAAACACTATATCATTTTATGTCATGGAAAGGGTTGTTTATCTTCAGGCTTCATAGCCAACAACGAAAAGAGATTGTATAAAAGCCTTGATTTTAATTATTTGTCTATTTTAGCCTGGCTCGAAGCCTTCAAGCAAACTATAATTCATTAGTTCTTGTGTCCAGTATTATGATGAACCCTGATCCTACATATCAGTAGTTAAATATTTTGTACATTTATAAATAGGTAGTTGATTGTAAGTATGGGGACCACTAAAATCAGTTACTAATTAAATCATTGATTGATTCTAATTATACTATAAATAACTAAATATGAGATGCATGTGTGCAAGTCAAGATGCGCAGCTTTCAGTAAAACCTCTCTTTCTTGATCAATAATTGCTAAACTTTAGAAATATGGTATAACTGAGAACCCTGGTATTTTTGGAAAGTTATATTTTGGATGTTAGAGCTCTTCTTTGGCAATTAGATTGATGGTTTACTCATATGGTTGCTGGCTTTCCAAAAGATTGAAGTTTGAACCCCTAGTTCAGAAAAAAAAAAAAAAAAATTAAGGATTTAATAGGATCTGGTTTAATTATTGTCATTGTTGTATGTTTAGGTGTCCTTTAGAAATATATTGTTTCTATTTTCAAGTTTAATCTTTTGGTGCTTTTAATCTGTACATGAAAATTGGGTGTTAAATCTTATATAGCCCTTGCACCGAAAACATCGGTATCTATTTTAAGTATTGGTTTACTTTCTACTGGACTTACCTTTGACTATTACTTTTGCAGCCAAGCTTTTCTTTACAGACATATAGTGGTCATACTTCACATGTGGTGTCCCTTGATTTTCACCCAAAGAAAAATGATCTTTTCTGTTCCTGTGATGATAACAATGAGATTCGTTTCTGGAATATTAGCCAATATTCTTGCACCCGTGTTTTTAAGGTTCTTACAAAATTTACTCTAGTTATCTAGATATTATGAATTATACTTACATTCAATTTTAATCGATATTAAATTAATTAAGCAGGGAGGATCTACCCAGGTGAGGTTTCAGCCAAGGGTTGGCCACCTTCTGGCTGCAGCAAGTGGTAGTGTTGTGTCTCTCTTTGATGTTGAGACTGACAGGCAGATGCACACATTTCAGGTGTTAACATGGACATAAAACTTCAGAAATCTAAGAAAATAGTAAACTTTTTCTGCCTTGTGTTTTTTGTGATAATATGTTGTAATAATTATAATTCAATGCATTTCTAGGGACACTCTGCTGAGGTACATTGTGTCTGTTGGGATACAACTGGAGATTACTTGGCATCTGTGAGTCAAGAATCTGTCAAAGTGTGGTCACTTGCATCTGGGGATTGCATTCATGAACTTAATTCCAGTGGAAACATGTATCATTCTTGTGTTTTTCACCCAAGCTACTCAACTCTCTTGGTTATTGGAGGATACCAGGTATATATGTGCATTAGAAGTTTTGTTGTTTGCTATTCCTTTTCGCATCTTCTATGGTTTATTTGTTTTATATATTTAAAGATATTAAAAGTAATTCTAAGAAAGTTACTTCTCATCTCTACCCTTTATTTTTTTTTAATCAAACTGTTAAAAGTGATTAAGAAACAAAACAAAATGTGAAGATGAAATTCAGATTAAAGAAATAGTTGAAAATATGTAATAGAATATATTAATGTTTTTATTTATTTAATATTTTTATTATTATTAGGAAATTATTAATGAGTATTGTAAAAAAAAAATTATAGAAAAAAAATTTCATAGAATATTTAACATGAATTTTATTATTTAAAATATTTTGTGATTTAATTCTTTAATTTATTTTTATTATCTAGTGTATTGTGAAAAATTATTAAATTATATGCTCTCATTTTATTCATTGACACTTTGCAGTCATTGGAGCTATGGAACATGGTTGAGAACAGATGTATGACAATTTCAGCTCATGAGTGTGTGATATCTGCACTAGCTCAATCACCAGTGACAGGGATGGTTGCTTCTGCCAGTCATGACAAATCTGTAAAGATTTGGAAATAAAATTGACATTTTACTGTTCAAACAAACTGGTTGAAGAAATTATAACGATAGGAGAAGCCCACCACTTCCCAAGCTCCTCCATTATATCTATTGTGATAAGGGGCTTAGTAGTACATTTTCTCTGTTCATGGGTAGTTTGTCTAATCCTTTTATTTTTTTCATTCCTAAAAATATTTATATTAAAAATCCTTGGTTAATAGCCTGTTATTGTGCAATGAGGGTTGTCATTATTATTAGCCCCTTTTTTTAGTGTCCAAAAATGTATGTTGCACAAGTTCATTGTCTTTTACCTATTAGCAAATTACATCAATTAATCAGTAATGAATATATAATTTGATGATATTAAGTAGTTGAAGAATTCCTATGTATAATCAATTAATATTGGCTTTGCTTCATGTACCCCCGAAATTTTAATATATCCGGTGTATCTTCTTTTGCTTATAACATGGGTGATGCAAAGGACTGAGGAAAGTAGTTTCAGAATAAAAGTTATAAGGAAAGGATATTACGGAAAGTAATAAAAATAACTCTGAAGTATATAATCAGAAAAAAATATATATTAACATTTCAGAAACTCCTGAATATGCAACCAGTAACATTTTTTTAACATTTCGAAATGCATTCTAGAACGTTTTATCATAAAAGCAGTCTTTTTTAATAGTTTAATTCTTCTTCTGTGATGTCCTTTTGAGAAAGATTTTTAAGTTTATTTCTATTCAATTCAATTGAGCAAACACATAAACACAGTAGTGAGTTTGATTGAATGATAGATAATAATTGTAGATGGATCGGATTGATATGGGGAGCTTATGATTGAGAGTGGTATTACTTTTTGGTTACATAATTCACAAGTGTTTAAAGAATTCTCAGGCTAATCTAATTCAGCCGAAAGGTAACTAAAGTTTGATAAATATTATTTCCACCAAGGATTGAATTCGGATAGTGTAGGAGCCATTTAACCTTTTGTTCAATTCAATTTCTTTATTGTGTTCAGTCTAATAATTTGAAAAACTAGATTAATAGATGTCTTAATTCATCATAATGGAAGAAAATAATATCCAAGAATTATATTTTCTAAAAATATTAGTCTTAGTTTATTAAAAAAAATGACTTGGTCCACGCCATTGGTATTGTAGGAGTTTAACCCATTCTCACTCTGTTTATAACTAATTAATGTTGAAATTAGATTACATTCATTCTCTAACTTATTCTTAATTGTCTTGTAGCAATTTTGTTTGATATATTAACCTTTCAGTTTCATGGTATCATTTTCCTCTTAAATAAACTAACGGCACTCAATTCAAAGTTTAACCATACCGGCACGCCATATATAATATATCTCTACAATTTTTTTACATTAAATTACTTTCACATACACATTTTTCTTAAATTACATTATCATTCTAATTTTATATTCACTTAAATAAAATAAAAAATTAATCCTTAATTTTATATTTTAATAACAAAATATTATCTGATTTATTAATAGATTATTCATAAAATTACATTTTTAATGAAAATATAATCCCACAAGATTTAACAATAAAACGTAATTGCATAATGTTTTGATCATTTTGAGAATTCAAATAAATATTTTGTTCTTTAAGATACTAAATGGATAGTATTTTACATATTTAATGACCAAATTAGTTATGCTGTCCTTTTGAAAACATTATATTATTATTACCCCTTATGCATTTCTTTGAGTTTTAAAATATTACTCTTGTATCATTGATAAGGAGCATCAGTATATTACAACAAATATTATTATTATGTATTGATAAAATCAGTAGAAAATAAATAATATTCGTAGGTAAAAATATATTATTTACGGCTTTCTTACGACTCAAAATCTGTAGATAAAATCATCGTAGCTAATTTTTTAGACAGATAAAGTTATAGGTAATTTATCTACGGATTATTCGGTAAAATAATACTTACTGAATAATCGGTAGGTAATTACCTACTGAATAATCGGTAGGTAATTACCTACTGAATAATCGGTAGGTAATTACCTACTGAATAATCGGTAGGTAATTACCTACTGAATAATCGGTAGGTAATTACCTACTGAATAATCGGTAGGTAATTACCTACTGAATAATCGGTAGGTAATTACCTACTGAATAATCGGTAGGTAATTACCTACCGAATTAACCGTACGTAATTACCTACCGATTTAAATGTATGTACATCACGGCTAATTAATAACCTTTGTTTCGCAATATTCTCAACCCTCTACAAATGTTAATAATAGATTTGAGGCAGGAATGCACCACCTGTATAACAAAACGAATGCAGCTGATATAAAGGATAATTAACACATGTTTAATTCATATTTAATTATTTTAAATTATTTTTTATTTTAGTTCAAATTTAAATTTATATTCATTCAATTATTTAATTTGAAAACTATTAACATTTGCTAATTTAAAAAAAAAAAAATTCAGAAACAGTTAGGGAAGAAAATTTGTAACATGAATCTCCGATGGCAAAGCGGACTTCAACTTTATCGAACGAAACACAGGGGCAATGGCAACAAGTAAGAACAGACGAAACACAAGGTAAAGTAACAGACGAAACACAGGGTAAAGTAACGAAACACAGGGCAAAGTAACAGACGAAACACAAAAACAAAGTAAGAACAGACGAAACACGGGGGCAAAGTAAGAACAGACAAAATACAGGGGCAAAGTAAGAACAGACGAAACACAGGGCAAAGTAAGAACAAATTAAACACAGGACAAAGTAAGAACAAAAGAAACACAGTT
Source organism: Macrotyloma uniflorum (assembly GCA_016859785.1). Taxonomy (NCBI): domain Eukaryota; kingdom Viridiplantae; phylum Streptophyta; class Magnoliopsida; order Fabales; family Fabaceae; genus Macrotyloma; species Macrotyloma uniflorum. The sequence continues at coordinate 2,735,878 of BDMB01000012.1, read as the reverse complement.
AGGGCAGAAATTTGTAACCTGAATACTCTAGTGGCAAATCAGACCAAACAGACGACGGTGTAGGGCAGGATGTTTGGAATGTTTGGAACCTGAGATACCGATGACAAATCGGAAAGAGAGGAAACAGAGAGCAAAGGGGCAGGAGGACTAGATAAAAAACATAGAGCAAAGCGGCGGGAGAGACTATGTTGTGGGGAAGGAAACTTAGGGTTTTAATAACAAATATTTTTTTATTTTTTAAAAATAAATAATAATATTAATATTAATATTAATATTAAGAATAATATAATATTATTATTAATATTAATATTAATATTAAATAATTTATTGTACAAAAATAAAAATTATAAATATAGTAAGAATAAAAATATTTATATTATAATTATGTACGGTTTTATTTTGTATGTAAAATCTGTAGATAATATTATAATTACTTACCGATTTATTCTGTAGGTAAGATCAGTAGATAATATTATAATTACCTACCGATTTATTTTGTATGTAAAATCAGTAGATAATATTATAATTACCTATTGATTTTTATCTGTATATAAAATTTCGTACATAATTAACTAATTTCTTGTAATACATGTATATATAAGTACAATTTGTAAAAGAAAAAGAAAAGCATCATTGTAATTTACTCAATTATTTAATTTACAACCATGAAATATTAATCTTTTTCATGATTAAAAATCAGAAAAAAGAAGTAGATTTTGTCACTAACAATGAAGTCTTTTTCACATACTCACTTATAAATTAAATAGTATATGTTTGGTAACAAAATTGTCTTCTATGTCATGTTTTGCTAGTAATTTAGAATTATTCTTAAACATGAACAATGTACAAATATTAGACATTGAACTTATCGTCTATTTTGATTTGTATCTCACTCATCAATGAGGAAAGCCAACTTAGTATGCATAAAACAGAAATAGTAATTATAATAAGATCTTTGGCTATACACAATTTTTTGCTTGATATATTATGAAAGTAGGTCTTCTTTGCCACCTTCAATCAGAGGGGTAGATGGTTTCATCTTCTCTTTATGTCAAAGAAAATATTATTAGCCTAATTATAATCTCTCAGACATGGAGAAGAATAGTAAATTAGGTCCTCTTATCTCCCTCTTGGATTTGCCTGAATCCACCTTGGATTTCATTCTCAAGTGACTTTCTCCAGAAGACCTTTTCACAGTGTCAAAGGTGTGTGTTTTCTTGAAGGATAAATGTCAAAGTGATCACTTTTGGGAAAATCACATAAAACAGAAATGGGGTAGAGTGATTGGTGATGCTGTTTATAAGGAGTGGGAGTTGCACATAACAATTGCCAAAGATGGAATTTTCTTGATGAATCAACATTTCAATCAAACTGGGTCAATGGGTTCTTTTACTGGTTCTTGGCTTAATCTATATCTTGGTTCATACTTGGAAGATTGCAAGGTCCTCAATGGTCAACGATCAACCAACTTCATGATGTCTTTGTATTTCTCTTTAGAGAGTGGTAGGTTTTGGTTTCCTGCACAGGTTTACAAGGTAAAATCTTGAATTATAGATTATATATTTTTGGTTTAACCTTTTTAATCTTATATATCTATATCTATATCTATCTATGTATATATATTAATCAATATTTTTCTTTTTCAGGGACTGACAATTCACAATGCCTTGGTTAACTATGACTCACAATCTAATACTTTTCAAGCAAGGTATGCAGAAACCTCTTTGAAATATACAATTTTCCCTTTCCTTTCAATTTAAGTTTTAGTCTCTAAATTTTGAAACAAAATGACTTTGAGATCTTTTAAATAGATTTAAGTGCAATAATCTTTACCTGCTCTCTGCTAAAATCTACATTTTGATGGTTATACCTCATGAATTTATTTTGTTTATCAAAAGAGTTTTGTTTCCTAGAAGATTTTAAGTGGATGATTTATGTTATGTTAGGTATCAAAGTGGAGGTTGGAGATGTCTAGGGAGGAATATTGAGTGGGATATGGTGAGAGCTCCTTCAATTGATTTGCCTCCATATGTTATGCATCTCTCTCATTGTTTAGACAGCTTGAAACCTGAGGATCATATTGAGATTCAGTGGAGACCAAATACACTGTGTCCTTATGGTATGTTTCTAAATTCTAAGTTTTTCAGGAACAAAAACATAGACTTGTGTAAAGAGTTGTGACAAGTGTTACTGTTTTTAACTTGATTTATTGCAGATTGGTGGTACGCTGTTATTGGACACTTGGATTCATGCAATGAGAATTGTTGTCAGTGTCATAACAGTGGTAAGAAAATTTTCTGATTCCCTGTCTGTTCTCTACAAAAATGGTTTCACAGTTTCAGCACAGACCTGAAAATACTCTTTGTTTAGGGAGAATTTTCCTTGAAACTTCAAATGATGAAGAAGAAATGTTGTGTTATAGTAATTAACTTGTTGAAGATGTTCAGAATGATTGTTTTGGTATTTTTCCTTAATAGTAAAAGTGAAAACTTGTTCATATGTTGCCTAAATTGCATTTAATGTTGTTGTGTGATAGATATGTTGATGGTGGAGTTCAGGCAATACCCAGAAGCATCAAACATGAGAAGAATAAAGTTGTGTAGAAAGAAGAATGGAGAACAAGGTGATCAAATTGGTGGATATTATGGAGGAATTAGAAAGCTTCAGAATGAGGATGAGATTGAAACATGGAAGAAGCTCTTCCCACATCAAGTTCAGGTACTTCACACTTGGAGTTTAAAGTTTTTTACCCCTGGATTAATCATAAATTATTCATAACATGATTTTTGAAGTAATTATTGTAAAATTTAATGAACTTATAAGAATTTGTGATTATGACAGTAAAATAGTTATTAATTTAGTTCATTTTAATTAAAAGCTACCTTAAAAAAGTGTTTATTTTAGATTTTTTTTTAATTTTTGCTAATATAGAAATTGAATAACATTTTTTCTTAAACACTTTCTATAAAAAAAAAAGTGAAATAATTTTTTTCCAAAGCCTAAAATAAGTTTACTTGAAAATTAAAAGTATAATTTTAGAAAAATTAAGTAATGAAACTTTACAAATTATTTATTAATAAATTAATTTTAACTAATGAAAAAAAATATTTAATTTTATTATTTTACGTTCTAAGAAAAAAAAAAGTGACTATATTTTAGTTAATAAGATTGATCACATTAATTAATGTGAATACTTTATATTTTCTTTTTAGAAATTATTGAAAAAAAAATAAAGGGTAAACGATGAACCGTTTAAACTAGTTTTTCTTTTTTTAGCAGATGGCGCCTATGTTATATATGCCTCCAGTGGCACCACAAGTCCAAATCCTCTAGATTTTGAACTGAATCTCAGGTATATAAGACAAACTATTTTTCATTTGAGAAACCCCAATAGAAACTAAATCAAATTTTGCACTTTTTATTTGGTTTATGATTCTGATTTCATTAGTTAGAATCATACTTGCTCCTTATGCAGAGAACTTGTAACTAAATTCAATTCTGATTGACTCACATTATCCTTTTCTGGTTTCTCTGTGAAGGAAATTTGCTTGGAATTGACTTTGCATAAAAACATGCTGCTGAAGCTTACTGTTACTGAAGAAACACCCCTACTGTAATATATGTAATATATGTAATATATGTAATATATATATATATATATATATATATATATATAAATATATAGGTTGGAATATTAATTTAAGTAGTATTTTATTAATAGTAAATTTTAAGATAATTCACTTTTATAAAATGAGTTTAATAAGGTAAGATTTGCATCATTTTATTTATATATATATATATATATATATATATATATATTAATTTGGCTAAGATAATATGAGATGTCCGATATTCCCTCATGTCCAGATTCTTCAAATTCGAACGTAGAATTATTATTAGATCATTCATAAGTTTCTAATCTCATATTTGAGTTTGAGAATTTCCACATGAGATGTTTGAGAGTCTCGACGTGAGATGAGTGTGTTAGAAATCTTATATCATCCAGAAATACGAGTAAATTAATATATATAAATAAACTTTACTTTATGAAATCAATTTTAGATCGGTTAAATTTAAAGTTTACTTCTAATATATTTAAAATTTGAACGAGATTTTTAAACTATATGCAGGTGGTGATTATATGTGCTTACAAAATATAATCACTTCATTTTTTTTTTCCAAAATTCAAACAATTATTCACTAAGATTTGTTTTACTATAGTGGTATGGATAGAAACTCTTAATTTTGGTTGCAGTTTATATAGCATGATTTAAACACAGAAAGCAACAAACCGAAGCTAGACAGTGTTCACTTTTTACTCTTCATTTGATCATTTTAAAGTTGTATAACTCACAATATATTAGAGCTTTCCAACCTTTGTGTGGATCATGAGACTATAACACATCATTTACACCACTTTGACTCAAATAAAACGTGCTTAAACAGATTAATGACTGCTATACAGGTCTAAATATATGCAGTAAGAGTTTTCAATTTCATGGCACCTGCATACATAGTTTGACTCCATATAAGTAGGGTAACATTTTGGCAACCTTTGGAACATCAAAATTACACTAAAAACAAGTTAATATCGTTAATTTAAACTTGATTACCGAACTGAAATAGTGAACATGAATTTTACAAGGTGATCGAAGTGTCAAAATCAATTTATATACCACATCATACAACCAATCTAGGGCTTCAATTGTTCAACCCTTGGGACATAAAAATATGAGTGATTTAAGACAAACTCAATTTAAATTATCAAAAATCAAAGGCATTTATACTTATTGTTCCAATGGAGATACTTAACCAATAAAATAACAACTAACTTGTTTCCAACTTACTGTGAAGTTCTTAGTAATTACTTTGCTTGGGACCTTGTTGAGGACCAAGGGAGTCTTTACATGCATAATTCACAACCATATATATTCCCTTAGTTTGGCACAACCACATGAAGAAGTAGGAAAATAGGTGTGTGGATGTTGAGCTTCTAGATTCCAACAAGCTTGGTGAAAACTGAAGCTTTGAATGTGTGTGCATGAAAGAATTCAAACAAACTTGCCCTAGGGTTTCTTGGAGTGTTTTTGGATATTTGGATCTCTAAAAACTATAATTAAGTGATATATTATTATTTAAGAATTTTATTATACTTTAATTATAAATTATTTATACATTATATAATTGTATTCGAGTACTATGATTGAAAGTTCTCATAAGACATTTTCATTTGAAATGTCTTTCATATATATAGTAAATTTCATTAACTTTAAAATATTCATTTAGTGAAAGATATAATTTTATCTAAAATTATTCTTAAAATAACTTAATCCCATATGTAAATATTAACTTACATCAAAATAATAGTTACCTCCATTTGTACATCATTCATTCTCTTTTTGAATAATTGTATCCTAAAATTCAATGAATAAAAGATTTATCTCCATGATTGCACTTCACTTGGATAGAACTAAGTAACTTGAAGAAACAGAAAACAAAATGTTGAATGATCAAGTTCAGTAGCATAACTCAAAGCAACAGCCTATGGGATTTGGAAACTCCGACTAAAATAAATTCTTGGTGTTGGAAGATTTGAGGAGCTATGACATCATATATTGACAAGTCGGTAATAAACATTGCTCATTATCCAATACATGACAGGGGAAAGCAAATGGAAGTAGATAGATACTTCAGTGGAACAATCTATACTACCCCCATTTGTATCCACTGTAAATTATTAACTTCCACATGTACCGACAAGGATCATGTGCTGTTATGTTATAATCAGTTGGCATGCTGGGAATGGATATCCATTCCCCAAGAGCATTTCTTCCAATGTGATACACATTATTAAAGACCTTTCAAGTGTTTCTATTATTATTACTACATACAACAGAAAATACAACAAAGAAATCTTATCAACCTTGAAAATGATCCAAGTTCTAATCCTCAAGCTCAATAATCTTCACAACTGAGGAGTCACCAACTTTCTGGCAAACAACAACTCGATCATGTGGCTTTATGATACCAAAAGCCTTGCCATGGTCTAAAGCAACCTTTAAAATTGTTGATTCATTTGTTGAACTTTTAGACTCGGCCTGTACCCAAAAGACATGCTTTCATGTTAACAAGTGAACGACCACAAATATACCTTAGCGATACCATATATAAACTTCAATTTTACAGTTTTGTAATGTCTAACCCCAAAGTACATGGAATAAAGGAATATTCAAATCCAAACTAGAATGTCACTGTAGATCAGAATAGTCCTAGAATTGCTTGTGATAAGTGAATTAAAAGACAGGACGTTGGTATTATATAGGAAGTAACAGTAATTGAGATTTAGGGTGTAAACGGTAGTAATTTGGAATTTAGTGACTAGAAGTTGAGGCCTTGAAATACTTACAGTTGGACTACTATTTTACTTGCTTTGCTATTCTGAATTTTGATTGAGAAAGAAAGGTTTGATAATAGAATTTCTTTTAATTGATTTGCGGTATAAGGCAAATTCAGTTTTAATATTTTAAATATTAGGCATTATAGATATATAGAATAAGAATTTCTAAGGTCTTGAGATCTACATTGGTTCCCATTCCCCATTTTACATCACTAAATCAATTGACGTCAAATAATTCTTACTGGATGTCGTGGATCTGCCAGCATAGGGAAAAGACCTCTCACAATAAGTGATTGCCTTGCCTGTGATAGAATCATAAAAGGAAACAAGAACATATTAGTTTCAAAGCAGAATGTTATATACAAGTCAACAAAAGAATGAAAACAAATAGTCAGTTTATATCCAGATTAAAATCACAGAACAGTAGCATTTTTTCTCCATTTTCCCTGACAAATCAAGTTTTACATTTTCCCTGCAAGCAAAGTTTGTATGTTTTAAGGACTACCCACAAAGTTTCGAGGCATTGCTTGGGTAATTAGTGGATAAACAAAAATGAAGGTTCACCGTAGTGCTTCAATGAGAAATTAAAGAATGCACAAAAGTCAAAGAGAACATAAAACACACGAGAATTGATAACTTATAAAATCGTTATTCCACTGTCAATAAAGCTAAGGTTATCAATGGTTCAAGAAGCTGATACAATTGAAAAAAAAAAAAAAATTCTTCGAATAATTTTAGTCAGTAGTCTAATAGGAACTAATTCAATCAGGTTTTTTATCAAGCTCCATTACAGAAGAATATATACAACGCTAAGTTTAAAAAAAATATATCACAATGCCCAAAAAGAGTGAGCTGACTAAAGGAACCAAATCGTGCTGCCTCTGACTTAAAACAGAAGACCAGCCTCAGGATTCATGTGAGTATTCCATGAAACAACTCGTCCAGTTATATATTAAATACCTCAAAAGCTCCAGTGAAGGTCCAACGAAGTTGATTTGTCTTTAGTTGAGGAATGACAACAGATATCACAGGCATGGTTGGACGGTACTTGGCAATCAGCCTACAGATTTACACAATAATAGATAACTCAAATGATTTGTTAGCAAGACATCAAAAGTGAAACATAGTTAATTACTAATAAACAAGAAATGCCCAAACATTTGAATAATGACCAAAGCAAGAGAAAATTCTTCAAATAATAAAAGGGGAGTTATGAAAAGCAGAAATGAAACCTTGCAGCCCTTCCGGATGAAGTAAAGCAAATAATAACAGAAGCCTTAACCTTGATGGCTGCTCGAACCTGCATGTTGACGCAAGGGAATTATTCCCAAATATGTATTTTACTAAGCAAAAATTTCTTTAAGCAAGTGAGTAGTGTAATGGCAGTGAGGGAGAAAAAAATAAAACTACCCTAAATAAAATTTAGTGAAAAAAACAAGAGTACCGCAGAGGAAGCTATTGATTCCAAATGAGTCATTGGCTCTCCCACAAATTTGACAGCCTTCTTGAAATATATATCTTGATTATAAACTTTCTCTGCCTGCAAAGAGCATTTGGTTAAGAGAATGCCTCCCAGCAACTTACAAAGTATTCAGATTCTCCTCAATGTGTTTAGAGCCTAACTTAGTGTATGTTAAAAAATACATTCTAGTATCCTACCTACCTCAGCACAAATTTTTCCAACAGTGGAAATAGTCTCTACAGGGTATAATCCCCGCAAAGTCTCTGCCCCAAGAACAATTGCATCACTTCCTAAACCATCAAAATGGGAAAAAATAAAATTAGAGAAGATACAACCATTCATAAACACCATAAAAATGGAAGAAGTATTAATAAATAAGCAGAAACATGTAGTGCATCTAATGCTAGTGTCTAGATAATTCATAAATCCATCAAAATGGGTAAAAGAAAACATTTAAAGAAGATTGAACCATGGATAAGCACCATAAAAGGACTATTAATAAATAAATAGAAATATGCAGTGCAACCAAAGCTAGAGTCTATATAATGCATAAATCCATCAAAATCAAAATTTGAATCACAATACAGCAAAAAAGAACTCTATTAAGAAAATAAAACATACCATCCAACACTGCATTGGCAACATCAGTTGCTTCAGCACGAGTAGGTCTCAGGTTATCAGTCATAGTGTCCACAACACGTGTGACAACAGCAGGTTTTCCAGCCATGTTACATTTGTAAATAGCTGCCTTTTGGAATAAAAACACCTGCCAAATGCATATAGATTATGCAAGATTTGAGAGAATTATTATATTATTAAGACATAAGTTTTGATGAGTGTAAATTGGGATGTGTGGTCCATTAGGGAGTTGTCAACAAGTTCAATACTATGCCATAAGAAAAGACTGCTATAAAAAACCATATGCAGACACATGCTGAAAAAACAACCAAACAGAAAGTATCATAATAATAACTATTTTTTACTTGTACATGAATTCATAAACATTGGATTATTCTGACCAGAATAAAAAGCAAACCTTCTCAGGTGGAAGATCTATCCCCAAATTTCCACGTGAGAGGATGATGCCATCTGCTTCTCGCAATATCTCATCAAAATGTGTCAATCCCTATTAGAATATACAGAAAAAAGATTCAATTCAAAATCAATATAAAGTACATACACCAACAATCTTGAACTAATGTTTTTATTTGTATTAAGGTTCTAAAATATTTTGATGTTTCTCACCTCTATATTTTCAATCTTTGCAAAGATCTGTGTCTGTTTGAGGTCACCTAATTTAGAGAGAAAGTCACGGGCCTGCCAAATAACAAATAGTGAATTTTTTTTTACAATGCTTTGAGAAAAGTAAAATAAAGAAAATGATTTGCTTAATCAACAACATTGTACAAGTACAACATAAGAAATTTAGTAGTTAAAAGAAGTAAATTAACATCAGATAAATCAGTAAATTACTCTCCCTTCCTCTGTACTTTGCATTTACTATACAGGCCCCTATTCTTTTGAAAACATAGCCAAAACAGCCTAGTATTTTTTTTAGAAAAAAAAAAAAAAACAGGATAAGTCCGTAACAAAAATCTAAACTGTTATGCTGACAAATTTATTAAAAAATGGTTGGTTATACATAACATTCATCAGTCAAATGTCATTCTGACCATTTTCTTTAGCTTGCATATGTTGAGAATGGGGAAGAGTAAATTTTGTGTAGTTGAATCTTCAATTCAAAATGTTTGTAATTTAAAATGAACATTCCATTCAGCTTTCCAAGTCTAGAGAAGACTAGGAATAGCAAGTGATAAGAAAACATCATAAGCATCAGTAGAATTTGTTAGATTCCAGACAGCATTTTGGAGTGACCAATTTAGTTGCAACATTTTTCATTAATACAAGTTTTGCACGTGCTTTCATACTAGAGTGGTCATGTTTATAGTAAACAATATATGAAGTAAAACACAATACATGAGCAATAAGATAAAACCTATCAGCAATAACCCTTACATGGCGAACATCTTCGGCATGCCTGGTGTATGATAATGAGAGGAAGTCTATATTGTTTTGAACACCCCAAGTGCTTATTACCTGAGTTAGTGAGTAAAATGACAAGCTTAGCAGAACTATAAGAAACTAATTAACAATAAGGTATTTCTACATTCAAAAATATAGTAACTCAAATCATGAAGTCACGTGGTTGGTGCAGACACCATAATTTATCATTCGCACTGTTTACACATTAAAAGCTTGATTGTTTTGCCTATACAAAATTGATCTCAACAATAAATCAAGCTGTTGAAGAAAATTGTTTTGTCAATTTACAAGGTGAAGAATATGAATTCTGCGGAATATGGAATTTATTTTGAAACAACTGATTTTTTTTTTTTTTTTAAATTCCAAGTGAAGATAATTGATTCAGGGTGTGGGACTTACAAAATTTTTTAACACATACCTATATACACTTCTAAGGTGATTCTCTTTTACCATCCAAACAAAATCAATGGTTTAAAACTCACTTTTAGAATATCATTCCCAAACACAATTTTTTGAGTCAACTTCACAAACTAATTCTTTCAAAATCAATTGTATCAAAACCTAAACAAAACCAGACATGATTCTTTTGAATTATTAAATAAGTTAAATTTTCCAAATTCACAAATTAACAGAAATAAGTCTGTTCTTTTTGGAAAGAAAAATGAGAATAAAGCACAACAACTAAAATCAAGCTATAATTTCAACAAAAATAGTTCCAATTTCATCCCTAAAATATCCTCATGAATATATATTAAAAATTAAAAGTTACATTCTAAAGCACAAAAGTAGAAAAGAAATTTTACCATATAGTGTGCTTCTCATTACTTTATGCACAAAAATTTCTTATAGTTACCTCCTTATCCTTATCGGCGAGAGTGGGCTGGTCAATACGAATTTGAGAGACATGTAAAGTATACAGTGACCCAGCAAGAGTCGCAGAATTTTTTATGACACAAGTGACATCATCACCATTCACTTCACTGACCTGCATTACAAAATAAAACTAATTGAGTGACGATGATGAGTTAATAATGGCTTTGAGTATAAGCAGTATTTTACTTTCTGCATTCCATGTCTTAAACACATCCTCAGAAAAGCAAAGCGCAAATAAGCAGTAAGAATGTGGCTACTATTATCCAAGGCAAAACAGACATTTTTCCCATTTTTAGGGTCCTCTGATATCCAGTTGAGATGACAGAGTAGAGCCTGTAGCTCAGAAGATTAGAGCATATGGCTACAAACCAGAGTTTCAAAACCCTCCTCACCCACAACCAGACAAAAAGGGAAGAACTTTCCCCTCTAGAGGCAGGAAAATCATGATTGGGCTACCAGACCTGATACTATGGAGCTTGTGGGTATTTTGTTGAAACAGAATAGCTTTACCTTACTCTTTTCTGTTTATTACAGTCATTAATATGGATTAAGAGATTAAGGAAAAAGAAGAGTGACAACAGATATGAAGAGGGAAAATGTACAGAAATTTAGGTTTGACACGTTGTTTGATTATATTATCCCCCATAATAGGTCAAACTCATAATGATAATTGATTCTCATTTACAACATTAATCACAAATTAATACTAATTTCTAATCTGTACAGACCAATTTAGGGATTCTAAATATATACAATTGATAGATTGATTCTTATTCCTAAAATATAGTAGGAAACAAACAAAAGCAGATTCCTTTGTTAACAAAAGGGAGGGAATTGGAAATAAATATGGAAGTACCTGTTAGAATCTAAAAAAACAAGAATGAGAAAACATGATAATAATTACCCAGTAGTCCTCACCCTCTTCAACAAATAAAAATTTAAATATGAAATACTCACATTTTATAATAACTTCCCCTTGATATTTGTTAGATACAAAACCAATCAAAATTAATCCTCATCATATTAATAGTCTTATTATATTAATGGCTTTGTACTAGTGGAACTAGAACATGCCTAATTACTAGTATAGTCATAGATAGAAGTATTAGTATAGTAATACATCACATCTAGAAACAGGTTTTATTATTACAATAATAAATACATATCAATCAACCTATTATCATGTTATTTAAAGTTTCCTTTCTCTTTCAACTTTCACTATCTAAATCCTATAATTTCAACATTGTTAAAATATTCAGCAAAAAATATTCACTGAATTATTGAACATAGAACTAATCCATCCAAGATTGCATTACCTCTAGCCACACTGAGGTTGTTTCACTTCCAGTAAACAGGTATTGACCAATAAAAATTGTATCACCCTTCTTCACAGCCTGCAAAATTGTAGATTCCTGTTATGCAAACATTACACAGTACAGATAGTCGAAGTACAATATGAGAAATAAGAAGCTAAATTTGCAAAACCACAAAATGTTATTATATTAGAATTTTAAAGTTAAATGGAAAACAATAGAGCTACTGGAACTGTGATAATTCGATCATTACTAATACAAAATCATAATTAACATATTATATTACATAGCATGTCTCTTATAGACACTTAAAGTAAGACAAAATAAGTCATGAGAGACAGACTTACAGCCTATCTTACTAAATTCAAAATCTACCCTGCAACCCCTCTGTTATTGGGATCTTTAGGCAAACATTAAACAACCTGTCTGGGAATGAAGAAAGAGGCAAAAGAAAGAGCAGCCATACGTTCAGAAATTCCCTCTAGTTATAAGATTAATTTTCTCTCTTACATGTCTCAGGATAATACTAGTTTCACATAAGTTCCTTCCCTACGTAAGGTCTTTTTAAATCAATATGCAAATTTCTGAGCACATCTCACAAGTCCTTGCCAATTTTATAAAATGTAGCATTATAGAGGAAACATCAGTCACTAAATTGCAGGCTTTTTCCCAATTCAGTTTTCTTAGTCCTTTCACTACAGTAGCAACACCATGCTGCCTCTTGATATCCAAATGCCCTGCTTTTTTTGTAATTTTTCAACAAATATAATCTAAAGCATATCTGAACCAAGATCACAATATTCCCCATGGCCATCAAGGACCTAACATGTATCAACCATCCAGAAACAATGGATTTTGGTACCATGCATAAAGGTATTAATATAGATTTGGAGTACAATTGTAAAACAAAGTGGCAAAATAAATAGGAAAGATTGTACACTAATCTATGAGCCTAAAAACTAAAGGAGAAAAAAAAACTCTACCTAACCAAGATAGAACTAATACGCTATTAAAGAAATTGCTTAAAGAATAGACAAGTAAAGCTACAGCTAGCAGGACTTAAGGAATCTTGTTGGAAATTAATTTCAGGAGAATAATTGCTTTTTTTTTTTAAAAGTTCCCTTAGAAAACCAACAAAATATGCAAAATGCTCACCAAATAAGCTGAATCAAACAAACAATTACGAGAAGAATCTAAAATAAGAGCTACTCATCAGAATTATGCAGTGTAATTCCAACTAATCCGAAACCAATATCCAAAGTTTCCCCTCCAAGCTGGATGGTATATGTCAATCATGACTAGTTCAAATCTAGGGTTTACATAATTATGCTTCGGAAGTGTTTTAGCTCAAATATCTGTTATGTGGTGGCATGCCAGGGGGTGTGTTAGGAACAAATTGTTATAGAGAACAAGAACTGGTATAAGAAAGAATGTATGATTCAGTATATTCTCCTCCGTCTATTCAGTGTGAATGGGAGATGGAAAAGAAGAAACAAAAACAAGTCATGGTATTCACACTCTCCCCAATTCCAGTCCAGTTCCTCTCTACCTCCCCGTCTCCTCTATAACTGCACATGTGAAGCACTACAATTCAGTTAATTGGGTTGTGATCTACTGAATTACGCTCATATTTCGTAGAGTATTCCCCTTTCTAATAATCAGCCACTATCAGGGGGAGGGGTGTTCAGCCTTTGTAACCCCTTCATTTTTTATTTATATAAGAAGAATAATTGAGATGGAAAAAGAGAGGTACGAGATAAAGAGGATAAGAAATGCTCAAGAAATAAGAATGAGTAACATGCAACACAACACGCCAATATCTCTAAATGTCTGAATAAGTCGGGAGATGAACTATTTGATCCCAAATGAACACATGCAGCAACCAAAAAATAAAGGTAACAGAATAACTTTCTACTAAATACACCAGATAACTACATTTGAGAACTGCACTGAAGTCTTCTAATATCTTTGCTGGAGCCAAATCCTCTAAAATTAATGCATAGGGACTGGTTGAGATCCTTGGTCAAGCCCAATCTTCACCTAAAATACCATAATCCGTAAAAAGGGAAACTTCTGAGCAATGCATAAACTAATGAGAATTAGTTTCAGAACTTGGTTTTCACATTTCACAATCAACAGATAAAGGTATTATACGTCTTTGAATTTGAACTCAATCATCGTATTAATCCTGCATATACAAAGAATTTGACCTCCGATGGAAAAATTGATTTCCAAATAAACTTATTCAAAAGGAAAAAGTTATTGCTTAGAGGAGCCTATGGTAATGGTGCAATAGCCTTTTTTATTATCATGAAGTGAGAAAAAAGAAAATAAAATTTGCACGAGTCCATGGTATCAAGAGAATAAATCTGCCTGTCTGGATTAGAGGAAAGATGAATTGAATCTAGCAATGCCGAAAGCGACCTCAGAACTCCCCATCATCAACTTTTCTTTTCTAAAGAGGTGATCAATCTCTAAATTTTTGGCTGTAATAATGAGAATTAGGTTCATAGAAATGATAATAGCAGCTCACTATCGTACAAGAATTTCATAGTATATTTACAGAACTTCCTAGTTCCTTGAGCATCCATTGCAACAAAAGCCTTCATATATACCAGTCGCCAAAGCCCTAAATTCTGCTTCAGCATTGCTTCTAGCTACCACAATCTTCTTCTTGCTTCTCCAAGTAAACCAGATAGCCTCTCAGAAAGATATAATATGGATGAAAGACCAAGATACCATAAGTAAACAGCTGGAAAAAAAATCCAGATGTGCAACAAGACAGCAAGCACATGACTACAATTATTATACACGTATATGCAAACCTAAAAAAAAATATATAGCCATTATTCAACATAAATATAATACCCCTTCTCCCTTCAAAAAGACTTTGTTAAAACTTAAAGCTATACCATTACTGACCTTTGAAAGCCCACTAAAATTTAAAGGCAAAAGATTTGAAGTAGCTTCTTTGTTCTGGTCAGGAGTTAAGACAACCAATGTGTCAGCCTGAAGGGAAATTGGTTGCTCAGTTTTGTTGACAACTTGCAGTTCTGGACCCACAGTATCTAGCATAACCTGGAGTTAAACAAAAATGCAAATTTACTTTTATATAAATAAACCTCCAGAAAGTATTTGCACATTTCATAAGCATATTGAAACATAAACTTGAGGAATTAATATCAGTTACTTTTTATGATATACCATAACTCATCTTATGCACGTCATGTGCAAGGAGTAAGGATCACTGTAATCTTAGTATCCTTGTCCAAACTTTTACATTAGATACCTATAAATAAACAGAATGAATGTTTACAAGGCTTCAGACTCTATTGGACAAAAGTCAACATCATGTCATACAAGTTGATAACAGTTAAAAGAAATCTTATACGAATAACAAACACCCAAATAGAATTAATCTATTTTATATTACTAGTCAAGGCTATACAAGGATGATAATATTGAGGAATACAACAGAGGAGAAAAACACAAATACAAGTTGCAACTATAATTAAAGCATTCTTTGAAGAGAATTTGATGCTTTGCCTGTAGAGTGTAGACCTATTATGTTTTACAATTAAGTAAAAATTGAATCACTAAGGGTTTATTTGATTTTTTAAAATATAAGTACAGCAGAAAAAAAAAACTTGTGCCAAGTTTTGAATAAAAAGATAGTGTAAGGATAGCACAAAAGGAAAGGAAAAGGACAGGACAAAAAAATTTTACTCATTAAAGTAGGAGACAAATTTGTCCCATGCATAACACTCCTTAAAACTCAGAAATAACCATGTTTCCTCTTTCAAATTTAATTGTCTTCCCCACCATCCCTTTGTCTTCTCTCCCTCACCAAGCCTCTTAACTGCTCCGCCACCTGTTGACATCTAAGATATACCATGAACAGAAATTTTCATCCAGCAACAACCAAGTTTCCGTAACTTGCTCCAGTTCTTCCTTTTGCTCCTCAAATTTAATTTTCTACCCAAAACTTCTTGATCGCCACTCATAAAGGTTGATAAATTTTCCTTCAGATTGTTCATGGGAGAGATGGTAAAGTATTCATAAATTTGGGCCTTTTGTAAGTATCAAGAGGAATTGGTCCATATTTTTTAGTAATGCATAAATTGTTAAACATTATAATAGATATAAAAAGATAAGAATGATGTGAACGATTAGAGTGTAAAAGAGATTAAATAATAAACATTAAAATAATTTAAAATGTCAAAAAATTACCTTATTTTTTTTTTTTATATGTAAAACAAACATTATACAATGAAAAGGGTATTATAATAAAATTTATATTGTTTACTACCTATGTGCATCACACAACATATAATGCAAAACTGTTTTCTGTTGTACATCAACCATCAAATACCACTCCTACTATGAATAAGATAAATCGTGTATGCACAAAACACATGATTTCTCCTCAATACTCTTAGCTTATTTTCAACAAGACATCAAATGACAATGAGAATGTGACACTAGAAGCACAAGCAACAAGAATATTTTAATGTGGCCAATTGTATCATACCTAACCTTTCTCATGGACTAATCCTATAAATTAGGTTCCAGTAATGTTAATAAGTTGATAATTTAGTTAACTTCATATTCACAATTCTACACCTAGGAGCATCTAAGAATATTTTTTACTTTTTACTGGTTTTGGTTAATTATTTTCAGATGTTGGACTGTTCTCTTTTATGCTTAAGAGTAATAAAGAGGGTCCACTTTAGAAGAGTAGCCAGGAAGGAAGAGAGCCCATTAGAGCCTGAGTGATTTAAATAAACCAACAAAAAATACAACAAGTTTACCGCACATAGTTTCTTGGTACTTTTGATAGCAGCCTTTAAATTTCCCAACGTCTCTTGGTGGTATGCTGGATCACCCCATGAAAAATCAAATCTTGCCACTGGCACATTGTAAGAAAAGAAGAATTAGACGAGCAATGACCAATTGAAAAATCAAGCTTGTCAACAGTCCCAGTAGATACAAAAGGGAAGATGCAAACTATAGAGAAGCAAAAAACAATACTACTAGATTCTTTCCAGTGCCATGGTTATAATTTTGTAGTTTTTGAAAATACAAGGCCTACTAATTCTAAAATAGTTTATTTTAGACAGAGGATCCAAATTTCAAGTTTTCTTACAACAATAACTAGAAAACAAAATAACTAAATAGACCTTTATGTATCATACAACTAACATTTACAGTCAATTGTTAAATAAAGATCACAAGCAATCAAAGGTTGCATTGGATAAATACCAGACATTCCTGCCTCTAGACATTGAGAAATCACGTCAACTGATCGTGACTTTGGGCCAAGTGTGCCAACAATCTTTGTCATAGCGGGAAAGAAACTCTGCAGAATGCATATCAACAACCACTTAATCAAAATCCAAATTGTCAAGGAGAAAAAATTCTCTAGAATAGGCTAAAATGTTCTTTAGTTTCACCCTTCAACACAAAAATAATAAATAAACAAATCTGAAAAACCAACTATATAACCCACCAGCTCCAAACCTCAAACCTAGAGTGCAAAATGAAAGCTAAAATAGTTCCCAATCTTGTGAGCAAATTTTAGTACTTCCTTAGTACCTGCCCCATTGTTGTGTTACTACTTTTAATTTGACCCTTTTTTCTAACTTTTATTCCAAGAGAAAATAAAAATGTGAAAAAAAAAAATCCAACCATATCAAGACTTTAATGATAGAGGCCCAATACATAAATCGAATTTTTTTTCAATTTTGCGAAATTTTAAAAGCACAATACACACCTTCCCCTCAACTCGAGCTAGCAAAGAACCATATAAGGTTGCCAAATAAAAGGGGTTAAAAGCGAATTTCCCAATCGACACCGTTGCGAAAAATCTCGGTGACACTGAATTCAAAGAACTCTTCTTAGATCTGCTAAATTATTCGAATTCTAAAATGAAGATGCACGCAAGAGAAAAACTCTGAAAATGCTTTAAATATCTTCATTTTCAGTTTTCAAAAGTCACTGATCTTCTAAATTAGAAATTGACTGATGAACATTGTTTCACATAAACAGTTTTCGAAATAAAAAACTGAGAACAGAAACAAACGGGGCCAAACGAAACCATCATCGGAACTTTTCCTCCCCAAAAAACTAAAGGCAGTTTACTCACACTTTCATTTTACAGTTTCATTTTCTGACTTCACTTTTTAATTACAAAAATGTCAATGTGTGTCAAATATTACAAAGATTTACACATGAAAAACACAAAAAAATAACAAACTCGTTTCCGATCTGCTAAATTAATTACCAGCAAGCAAACGAAGCATCAAGAAAGGAAATCTCGAAACAACAAACACACTAAAACAAACATTGATTGTATCGCTTCTTTCCCATCACAGACCTTGAAAACTGAAAATACCGCAAAATTAACAGAATTGAAAACAGAGAGAGAAAGAGAAGATACTGACAGCCTTGGATGGTTCGAGGATGGAAGCCATTCTGATGGGCTCCTCAAGGAGCAACGGACTGGACTGCATTTTGGTGAAAAGTGAGGTGGCGGAATTGGCGGAAGAAGAGAGAAGAGAATCTGATAGAGTCTGTGGGAGTGAGTGACAGAGAAAAGCATCAAAATGATATGACAAACAAAACCAAGACACCACCCATCGTGTCCGTACATCTGCGGGACCCGTGTATTTTTATTTTTCCTTTTCAACGGACACACGTATTTAAATATGGACACTTCAATTTTTTTTTTATGTTGGTATGAATATTAATTAATAAATAAATAAAATATCCTTAAAAATAATTTTTTTATTTTAATAAGGTTCTTATATATTATTATTAGAATATAATTTAATTTATATATATATATGAATTAAATTATATTTTAATGATGTTACATATATAAAATAAAATATGAAAATAAGACATGGATGTTACTTTCAAGAAATTTATTTAAATTGTAAGACTAAATTAAAATATTCATACCCAAATTTAACATTCTATCTTAAATATATTTCAAATATTGAGATATTGTTTAAAGAAACAATTGAAAGAATATTTAAAATATGTCTAAAGAATGAATACTTATAACATATTCTACGCATATAGAAGTTAAGATAACTATAAATCTAACCATCAACAAGATTATAAATAATCAAGATTATAAATAATCAAGATTATAAATAAACAAGATTATAAATAATCAAGATTATAAATAATCAAGATTATAAATAGTCTCCTAAAATATTGGCCTAATTTATAACACTCAAAATTAACTGAAATATTATCGGAACAATAAAAATAATTACTCTTAATTATAGATAATATAATTAAAAGATAAATCTTACATAATCAATATTAGAAAGTGTTTATTCAAACTTGTCGGATAAAATTTAGTTAAAACGGTTTAAATATATAATAAATGTAAGATATGTAAGATCTTTTAATTGTAATATTATATTATTTAAACAGTGTAATTGATTTGAATATCAAAGAATAATAATAAATGTATCCTTCGTTTTAAATCGTAAAAATTATATAATATAAAATAAGAAAATTGTAAAGATAATTCTGAAATATCCTGTTTCCGTAAAAATAGTTTATACTAAAATATGATAATTTCTAAAAAGTTAATATAGTATTAATTAGTAATAGAAATAAATTTAGGATAAAAAAACAAGTGAGCCCTAATGGATTATTGAAGACACAGAGTTTAATATCCTCAATTCATTTTTTTATATATTAAAATAAAAATAAAATATATTATAATTAAAACAAATACAATTTTGTTTATGTTGTGTTGTTAGAAGAATGCAAATTTAAATAATATTGTGATTTAAATCTATAATAATATTGTGATTTAAATCATAAATGCTTTCAAATTAAGATTCAATTATGGATTGTAATTGAGTAATTTAACATATAAAAAGAAAAATTTAATAAGAGGCATCAATTAACCAAAAAAACTTAAAAATATTTACATAATTTTAAAAATATATATACATATATATTATTAAAAACAAAATTGGTCACTCTATAGACCTGTCAACTTCTTCTCTCTTGAGGTATGATCTATTTTACACTCCTAAAATAAATCATATAAAAATATTATGTCTTTATTTTATTTTAAATAATATTTTGAAAGGAAAAGATTCAAAGGGAACCATTATAAGTAATTTGATCTTTATATGAGAAAGCTTTTAAACACAAAAAATTACCAATTGGACAAGTACCTTGATTGATTAATGGGTACAAAAATGATTAATTTAAAATGATTAATAGATTTAATCCATTTTCCAAAACCAAAAAAATATATAATATAATTAATTTCTTGCCCAAACTCCAAATTAAAAGGAATGTTTAATATATCAATTAATTATTACTACAAAGATTTGCCGAAACTCCAAATAAAAAGGAATGTTTAATATATCAATTAATTATTACTACAAAAATTAGGGAGAAAAAGTCAAGTTTGAATGGTTGACAATTTTCATATATTTTTAAGTCAATAAGTTTTCAAACTAATTTAAAATAAAATAATAATATACTTGGATTATTTTTCTAGTCAAAATATAATTTAATGTTTGTATGAAGAAATTACTACAAATGGAGTGAATTGATTTAGAGACATGGACCACCAGTAAAATAAACCTATAATTAATGATCAATTAGGTTGACTAATAAATTTTACATATAACATTGATTAATTTTTTTTTATTAAAGTGTATGCAACATTATAGGGAACAAAAAGATAATAGAGGCTATAATTTATAATATATTAAAATAATTTTCAATCATGTATCCTAAAGTTTGACTTTCAAAGATCTTTTGAATTGTGTTCTTTCTCTTATAATCAAAGTGTTAGCATGCAATGTCATCTCATGCATCTACCCCACAAGATGCAACCTTCAATCATCGCTTAATAAATACCCCTTCTTCAAAATCACATCACACCAAATTCAAAATCACATCACAGCAAGAAAAGTTCTTAACTTTTTAAGAGGGTAGTTCATCAGAATAATATGTCAGACGAATTTTGTGCTAGAGGTGATGAGAGTAGAAAGCTGAAACGTAAGATTGAGGATGCAGCTGCTACTGATGTTGTAGATCCAGAGCTGTTACTATCTATGAGTCTTGGCAACAACAAAATGGTTGGTGAATCTTCAGCCATGCCCATTTGCAGGTCCTTGAAAAACCAGATGGATTCACCAGGTGCATCTCCAAAACCTTTGGAAAACACCAATCATCAACTGATAGTACCTAAGAACAACCGTCAATTCCCATGCAAGTTCTGTGACAAGAAGTTTCCAAGCTCTCAAGCTTTAGGGGGCCATCAGAATGCTCACAGACGTGAAAGAGTGCTCTCAAAGATGGATAGAGAGTTTGACATGGGAACTTTTGGACTTGGTGTTCATATGTATCATCCATACTCAACCATGACTCACCAACACCCTTTTTATGGTCCAATACCTCTTTATTATGAGGCTAACATGCACCCTGTGACTCAGATTCCAACCATGCAATGGCCACAGTTTGTACCAGGCTATGGCAACCAAGGGTTGCACAACACCTCCATTTCAGGGCAACGTTTTGGGATAACCAACCCTGGAGGCATAGCAGTTGAAACTCCACAAAATGTATATCGTAGGGGTTTAGGGTTTGGTTTTGAACACAACCAGGTTCTTCCATTTGATTCCACCAATGGAGGTGCAGTGGCTCGTCCTAGTCTTGGTGGCCTTATGAGAAACCAATACACTGGAAACCAACTTTGATTTTGAAGGCTTCATTTATCCATCAATCTTTGATCATAGTTTATAATTTGGAATAGTATTAGTAATTGTGGTAACAATATTGTTATTTTTCATACCTTTTTCACAACAAGTATGATGCAATTTCAATAATAAAAAGATAATTTATCATAGTAATTATTTAAAATTATAAAAATTATTTAAAACCTAGTTTATTCTTATAAAATAAAATTTATTTTTTATTAATTTTTAATTAATATAAGATTTTTTCAATAAAAAATATATTTAATATGTTTCAATGATGTATTCTTATATAAATAATATTATTTGTTTAATTATACTTTATTGCTTATAATTTATTTATTTTATTTTGTTCCTTTTCTATTTATTTTAAGAAAAATCCTTCTTTTTTTTATTGATCCTTGTTGTTAAAATTCATAGTTAATGGTTGTTAACATCATGAAGTGTCACTTGAGCAAGAAATTAAAAATAGTGTAGTTAAGGGTCACATATATGTTGAACTTTTAATATAAGATGAAAGTTTTAAAAAATAATATCGTAAATTATATCATAGCAATTATACTATTAATTTAAAAGATTGTACTTAAATTTATTTTTTAAAATAATCACATAAAAATATACTTAAATTTATAAAATTTTTATATTTTTTTGTTCTTGATATTTATGTTAAACTTTTTTATAAACAAATTTGTAATTAACTTAAATTTATTTTCCTAAATAAATTATTTTAGAAATTTATTCAAAAAATAATTAAGAATTTCAAATTTCAGATTCAAATGTAGCTAATTAAAACACATTCATTTAAACGTTATAATCTCAATAATTATAGTTCCTAACATCATGAAATATATTAAAAAGTTTTCTTCATCCTATACATGTATTCCAAATATGCAAATGGATTTTCAAATTTATTTATAATAGTTATAAATGATTATTTATTAAATTCCCTAAATTTTAATAATAATTTCATTTATTACTTTTTTTAAAATTATAATCTAATAGAAAAAATTATGTTTTGATTTAGGAAACTTAATAAATTATTGTTATCGTTGTTATAAATTAACAATAAGCAAAGATTGATTAAAAATTATCCTGAAAATCATATTAGACTCTTTTATAATTCTTAAAAAATACAAAAACATAATTACCTTTTACCATTTTCTTAGTTTGTTCACTATTTACAATGTTTAAATGAAATCTCAAATTATTTTATTCTAGTGTAAGAAAATTTTAAACTAATATAAATAATTCAAAACTGTAATATGAATTTCACATGCTTATTTATATCTATTTATTAATCAAATATAAGTTCTAATTAAGATATAAGAATTTGAAAAATTGTACCTTAATTTTTTTTTCATAAGAGTTATTTATATTATATATGCTTATCAATAATTTATTTTTGCCATTATAAATCGCAAATATACTAATGGCTCTTCTCAAGAATTAGTATTCAATGATTAATATACTTAATGTTTCTTAGTTAATTTTATTCTAATATTAAATATTATTATAGATATTATTATTATGACTAGCGAAAGTCCGTCAGCATTTTTATTAGATTAAAATAATATAATTAAATAAAACTTTTAAAAGGATAATTAATTTTGTAGAAAATGGTTTTAATAAAATTGTGTAAAGAAATAAAAATGATATAATAGGATTGTGAGTTTATTATTTGTAACTAGAGAAATTATTTAGTTAAATATTTTTTCAAACAATGAAATTATTTAATTTGGTAAAGGTAAAATTATCTAATTGAAAAATAATAGTCTTTTTAAATTAATGGTATAAATAATTATTATAATAATATATGTTATTCGTCTTATCTTATTAATAATTAGTTTTGAAAAGAAAATATGATTAATGTTTATTATATTTTATTAAAGTCTTTGGTTATTTTTAAAAAAAATAATAATATTAGTAATTTATTTTTATTTGTCTCAGTCAATAATATATATTATTACTTTTTTTCACTAATAATTATTTTTGAAAGGAAGATATAGTTAATTTTTATTATTTTATTGAAGTCTTAAATATTTTTATGAATAATAATTTTTGAAAGGAAAATATAGTTAATATATACGAGTCAATCATAATTTTTTTCATGTTTGTAATAGTATATATTAGACAAATTTTTAATAATTTATTGAAAACATGAATTAAAAAAATAAAATTATTAGAATTAAAAATAAAATTAGCTTAACAGTAAACAAACCTAATTATTTTAGAAAGAACGTTTTAGTTGAATGCATTATAAAAACATGTATTCAATTAATCTTGTTTTCTTTTTCACAAAAACAGTGTTGGTTCAAT
This sequence comes from Macrotyloma uniflorum, assembly GCA_016859785.1. Taxonomy (NCBI): domain Eukaryota; kingdom Viridiplantae; phylum Streptophyta; class Magnoliopsida; order Fabales; family Fabaceae; genus Macrotyloma; species Macrotyloma uniflorum. Next base: position 2,711,728 of record BDMB01000012.1, on the reverse strand, counting down.
TTCACTATGCCGCAGAATCAAACGCGCGTGTGTAACGCTAGTAATCGATAGTTAAACGCCGCCATAGAAGAAGCATATGAATAACTAGCCGCACTGCTCATACCCTTCTTCCTTCTCCACTGTTAGTAGGAATGGCGAAGGGTGAAGACGCTGTGCTTCGAAAGAAGAACAAAAAGCTTCGAAAGAAGAACAATAACAGTTCTGCCTCAGTCTCCGCCAAGGTCGCGGCTGTTATCGCCGCCAAGAAGCGCCGTAAGGCCGGCAAACGCCGCATGTGCCAGGTATAAAACCTATCACACATTTTCTTTTCTAAAATATTTATTTATTTAATTTTTGGTTTTGGGGGTTTAGTTTCGTTTTCTTGTTTTTATCATTCTCATTGCAAAATGTCTTATTTTTTCTGTCTTGATTTTCCGAAGCCGTGTTCTCATTTTCCTCATTTTTGCTTATTCTTTTTTGACTGACTGGTTTTACATGATTGGAATGCATTCCTTGGCTGTGGTTCTGTGTTTTCTGGAAAATTGACAACTATGGTTTACCATGGTTTTATTGGTTTTGTCTTTGTTTAGCACATGTTTATATTTAACATAAGTTATGCTAGAGTGAGGGCGTGCGCATTTGGTGTGCTATTGTTTCAAAAATTTGAAAAGTGAATGAATTCAAATTTTATTTTGAAAAAACCAAAATCAGATTTGATATGCATGATGGGTCTGTTTAAGGGTCTGTTTAAGTAAAATTCTCTACAAACACTCTTCTAGAAGAGGAAAATAAAAAGAAAAGATGAAAATTTTCTCCATAAGTTAAAACCAACTTATTATACGTTAAAAATCTGAGTTTGCAGAAGTAAAATAATGATAATCTACTGGAGACTGTATCCTTATAGCCCCTCATCACCCATCATTTTTGGGAGCAGAAGTACAATTTCGCTAGTTACTGTTGGTGCACTGGTTGAAAATTTCTGATTCTCCCTGATTCTAATGGACAACTTAGGTTATTAGATTGAGTAACTAATATTGGCGATTGAACTGTGGAGAATTGTGTTTATTGTGATTTCTTCTTGACTTGAGTAAAATAGATTTGTAAAGTGATTTTTTCATGATATTAAAGGGGATGTGCTTTAGCCTACCTACTCCGGATGATCCATTCAATGATCGAGGTGGGAAAGAGGAATTCAAGGCAAAGGGTCCTAAAAAGAAAACAGATTCAAAATCAAAGCGAATAGATGAGATGGTTTATATTAATGAAAAGAGTGCAGATGGAAAGAAAGGTGCAGTTGGTGGGAGGAATACTGCACAGGAATTCAATGATTTACAAGGGGAAAATGAGTCTGTCAAAGCCAACAATAATCTGAGTCAGAAATGTATCATTAACTCAGAAAGGAAAAAAATTGAGGTGACTGAGATGGCTCATCATACCAGTGCCAAAAGGCATGATTGTGACGTTTCAGAGTTCCCTTCTAAGTTTGTCTTTTGGTGTCTAAGTTCAATTGAAAATGCACTGCGGCATGGTGATGCCTACACCGATGGAGAGGGTAATTCTTTCTTTCTGAACCCTTGGGGATTAGAGTTTTTAAAGTGCTATTCTACTGGAAAAGATCTGATGGAGACCAGTGGAACCTCTGCTACCACTGAGCAAATTGCATGGACGGTTTCTGGTGCAGCTGATACTTTTGTCAGAAAAGAGAAAGAAGGCTTGTCCTTTACTGAACCTTTTCTTTTATTCCTTGTATCTTCCCAAGAAAAAGCTGTCCAGGTAAGTTAAATTTCCTTCAAATGCTTACAATTTCTTTGCTGATCATTTTGGTGTTTTTTTCTTCCTTAGATAAAAATCACTATACTGTCACATAAACTTAACTTGTCTTTCCTCCTGCCCATTTACTCTCAAGGAAATTGAGTCATGGGACCCTCTGGTCATCTTGCCTTTCAATTTGATGTTATATTTAGCATTGTTTCATTGAAGCTCGGCCTTGTTTTCAGATATTTTGGTTTTGATTCTTTTACATTTAACATTATATATTGAGTAGCATTGGATTTCATTTTCCTATAAACAGTTAAATTCTCATTAATGAAAAAGATCCATGCACTTGGTCATTTAGTGATTTAGGCCGAATGTAACCAGGACAGTTCATATAATTCTGAATGTGGCCGTTTGTTGTCTAAAAAAGTCCATATTAATAAAAGGGAAAAAAAAGTTTCACTAAATTGCTTCATTGCTTCATTGCTTCATTGCCTGATCCTGGTAGGATAAGACCATTCTTGTTGCTATTTTCTTTATTTCCTGTTACTGAGGACCATTACAAACTATTGATCTGTTTTTTATAGCTTGAATTCTAAAATTTCAAAATTGATGCATAGGTTCGGACAGTTTGCAAGCCTTTGAAATCTGTTGGAATACATACAGTGAGTATTCATCCAGGTGCTTCCTTAGATCATCAAATTCAAGGGTAATTGTTCAAACTCCACTGTTTTCATTGCATAAAATATTGATGTGTGTGTGATGAAAAGGCATGCTATACTTCGAAAATAGGGAATCTTTTGTATGAATCATTTTTGTTTGGTAAGGCATGCTATTTCTCATTTATTCAAGTTTATTGGAAAGTAAATCATACTTGATAGTCCCTTATTTTGTAAAAAGTGTTTTCGGTGTAATTTTAAGTCTAACTACCCGCCTCTGTAGCATGGGATTGACTCAATTATCTAGGTACCTCCCTGGTTTAGGAGAAGTAATTGAATTACTGCAGTTCAAATTAATTAAGTTACTTTTGTAAGATCTTTTGATTTGCAAGTGACATTCATGTCTCCATTTATGGAATAAATAGGCAGATGTAAGGAGATACATGAAAAGATAATTTTTTTAGCGTAAACAATGGGCGTGTGCATGTGCATAGTTTTTAAATGTTTTCTTAGCTTTTTATGATATCCATCTTATTGTTATTTGTATCGTTTTCAACAGTCTGAAAACTTGCGAGCCTGAGTTTCTTGTTTCTACTCCTGAGAGGCTTTTGGAGCTTGTTTCTATGAAGGCAATTGATATTTCTGGTGTTTCCATGCTGGTAATTTTTCTTGCCAATGTTCCATCTATATAAGTATTTCGACTTTTGTTAACCAATTTTTTACACGAAGCAACCATGAGTTGAAATATGATAATGCAAACTTTTATGTTTTTAGTTACACTCAGCCCATTTCATAAACGGGAATTTGCATTTTGCAAATACATTTCAGATGGTTTACTTGTTCTAATTTTCATTTTCATTCCTCACTTTTCTCATACTAGTATCAGTATATATTAGAGAACAGTAATGCAATAGCATCTCTTATGCTTCCATTCTATATTTTCTTTTTCTGTGTTTGTATCTTTTTAAGTGGTTTGGCCTAGCTTATTCGCTGGTCCATAATCAGTCTCTGCCAACTATAAATAGGGGGACTCTTAACTGATTGTGACTTCCTTTTACTAGAATTAATAATACAATTAGATTTCAATTATGTAAATTCTATCTTGGTATCCAAAGCAGGTTTAGAACCCTAGATGTTATTTTATTTTTCTCCCAACCCTATTGTGCTTCTGCTTCAATCTATTCCCTTTGTTGATTCTTCTGCAGTGGCGAGCTCATCCAATGCTCCAATTACCTTCTCTCACTCCCTTTTTGAGAATCTTGACACAGATAATAACATTATGATGTAAACATGTCGAACCGGTTATGAAAGGTCATTGACAATATAATTTTCTGGTGAATCTATTGATTCTGATGAAGATTCAAATGATTGAAAATCGTGATGCAGATTGTGTCTCCGAAAATTGTTACTTTTCTAGCTCTAGTCATTGATCTTGCGAGAAATGCTACCTTGCATTGTTGGATGCAAAAGTTCGTGGCATCTATAGGATAAAACCATACGTTATGGGGACACCCCCCCTGAAATCCAACTTTGCTTTTCCATATTATATAACTTAATAGATGCATGTACTTGTTTACTTGGATCTATCTTCAACAAAAATCTGATTTTAAATGTTTTCAAACAATCTATGGTTGATAAATAATTTAGGGGGTGTATCCAATTGGAATTTCAAAAGATTTTAAAATATATATATATATATATATATTTTTTTTTTTTTTATTATTTTTTTTAAATAAAAAAGTATTTTGGTATTCAATCAAGATTTTTAAATGTTAATTTTTTTTTTTTTTATGATATTCAATCAAGAGTATCCAGATACATTTTACATGCAACAAAATCTAGTGGTATTCAATTGAGATTTTAAAGACTAAAAGATTTATATGGTATTCAAATCATACAAATTTCAATGAATTTTTCTGGATTTTCTGGGACTTTTTATTGGTATGAATAAATACCATTTTCCATATGAAACAATCTCACCCAAATATGTGAGACTTTTTTAGTCCCATTCAGATTTTCTCAATCACAACAATGACATGTTCTCTCATCCAATTTCAAACGTTTTCCACATACAAGTAGAGTTCTTTCAATCAATGAAAATAGATTTTTTTTTCCGATTTGGCTTTTATATGGGATGCTATTCTATGACTTGGTTTTTAAACATTTTCCTCTAACCATAGCACTATCATCAAATTTTAGTAGTGTTGAAGGCCCATATCGACTAGAAACATGATTAAATTGTTGTATATAAGTGAGGAATAATCCTCATCTTATAAGCTGGTTTATAAAGTTGAGTTAGACTCTTCATTTTTCATATTATTTTCTAATATAGTATCAGAACTAATCCTAACAAGATTTGTTGGGTTCGTATCACTCAAACATGTGAGGAGGTGTGTTGGAATTTAAATTTTATAAAGTCAAAGCAGTAAATAATACTTGTGTTTGAATTTAAATTTCTTTCTTCTTCTTGCATATAGTTTATGTTTCTCCTATTTATTTTTGTCATCTTTCATACTAATTTTTTTATTTTTTTATTTTATTTTCTTATTTATATATATTAATTTGGTATGGTAATACTATTATTTTATAATAACTACTTGCTTACTGAAATGCCTAATTCATAACAAGGAAACAAATAACATAATTATTTATTATTTTGAATAGTGGTCTAGTAGCCTAGTATCAAATCTTGTTTACATGGATGGTTTACCATAATATTAGCAATGACTGCCACTAAAATGCACTTTGATTCACGTAATTTCACAGAAGAAGATAATATATAAAAATGCGTTTCACTGCATAAGGGTAAAGATATGTAGTACTTATGATTATTTTTTAATTCATAGAATCTTTTACATTCTTGTAAATTCATAAAATCCTTTCAAATATCATGATTTCATATTTTATAAATCCTTTAAAATCCAAATTATAAAATCGTAGTTATAAAAGTCTCTAGAAAAAAATTAAAAGAATCATTACATCTTTACAAGATCTTTTAAAATCTACTGGACTTTTTTAAAAAAAGCCTTCTAAAATCCCAATTGAAAACACCCCATTTAATGCATATTAAGACTGTGTAGACAAATTGGGGAGGGTAATTAAGACTTTTTGATGCACTACCTTCCATACTTTGTTTCCAATACTGAACACCATAGAGAACCCTTTTGAAGGAACATATTCCAAGCCCATTTAGCTAGCAGTGCTACATTGAACATTTTCACATCTTTCATCCCCAAACCTCCTTGACTCCTTGGACAACATATATCCTTCCATCTAACTAAGGAAATCCTCCTCACTCCATCTCCACTCCCCCATAAGAACCTAGTCTGAATACTCTTAATCTTTCTAGCCACACCACTTGAAATTTTGTAGAATGACAAAAAGAATAAAGGTAAAGATGATAGGACTGAGTTGATTAGACATACCCTACTTGCGAAAGAGAGATGCATATGTTTCCGCAGGGTTAGTTTCTTCTTAAATTTCTTGATACTTGGATTCCAAGTTTCTTCTCCTCTCGGATTAGCACCTTTTGGAATTCTCAAATTACACAAAGGGAAATGATAATATCTTACAATTTTTTAAACATTCACCCCAATAGCTTCACATCTACTCTTGGAGAAGTTAACTTTAAGGCCAAAAACTAATCCAAAAGTCCTCATAACACTTTTGGTAACCAAAGTATTATTCAAAGACGCTTCCCCAAGAAAAATTGTATCATTTGCAAATTAGAGTATGCTCCTTTCTACTCTTCCATCGCGAACCTTATAACTTTTATACATCCCTTTTTCGAGCTTCTCTCATTAGCTCACTTAATTCTTCTGTCATAGTCGTGAATAAAAAAGGTGCTAACGGAACCCTTCCCTTAAACCTCTTTGCATGTTAAACTCAGTTGGTATTGGTTGTATTGAGCATAGAAAGGACCTAGTGCCTCAATGCATGTTTCTAACGATACAGTCCCAATCAAATGGATGGGAGAGAGAAAAAAAATAGTAAATTGGGGAATGACTCAATCATTGCTTGATCACCTTTAGGCGTTGAAGGGAAAGGATTATGAGCAGGAAATTTCCACGGAATCAACAGATTTTTATCCTTAAACAAATTGATATATTTGGGTGGTTGGTACTTGGTTTATTTTACTCTCATGTTATGCCCACTTTTGCCTCGCTATTTCTCTTATTGGTCTAAGATTAACACTTGCGCTCATTATTATTTTAGCAGAATTCAATATTTGGGAATTGCGTGAGAAGTTATAAGCATCTTTTGATGTGAAAATTAATATATTCCTGTATGTGCTGGCATAGGTGTTTCTATAAATAAAGTAATCCCTATAAGTGGTACCTTAGTTCCTATCATTTCATAATATAATTTATTCTATTTATCCTAGGTTGATTAATTACTGTTTTGGTATTACTAGGTTATTGATGGGCTTAATGCAATATGTAGTGCTGGCCACAGTGATACAATAAAATCCATTAAGAAGTGTATTTCTGGCAATCCCCATCTGGTGATTTTCAACGATTGCCTCAGCCACGAATCTGTCCCACTGGTTCAGTATCTTCTGACAGGATCAATCTGTAGACTCTCTCTTAATAATTCAATTTCCAGCCTAAGTTCTTGCATTATCCAGTCTGCTAAAGTGTGTACATCAGAAGAAGATAAAGTCATTAAGGTATGTTTATTAGTAGGCTTCGGATGAATTCTATTTCATAAATTTATGCATTGTACTTAGTACCAGGGTTTTTTTACCAATGGAAATTTAACAGTGTGATAATATATAATATAACAACTTATATATTTCGGCAATTCCTCCATAGGATGACAGGATCAAATTATTTATTTTAAAACAGGATATATTTTATCTTTCTGTATGAGGCTACAGTTGCATTAAATATTTAGTTGATCTATGCATCAGGGGTTTAAGTGATAGATTCCATTACATTAATTTTCATGTAGTTATTACTCTGTTTTAATCATCTACAAGCCTGGATGATTATATTATTCTTTCTAGATGTATAAACTGATAGTAAATTAGTGTCCACTTACTACTGTGCCCATTCTTTTCTAGTCTGTTTGGTTAAGAAATTCAGATTTATTTTCCTAAAAAAGTAAAACTGAGAATTTCTAAGGCATGTAAATCCAAGGGAAATACTTCATTCTTGGATAGATGCCCAATGCTAATTCTTAACCAAACAGACTCATTATCACAGACTGTTGATTAGTTTTATGGAAGCATGTTCTAATACTCCAGTTGATCTTGTCATGAATCATGATATCTTCTATTGACTTGATACTGAAAATAAAGATCTAAGTGAAATTTTAGAATGCGAAGTTAAACCTAATAAATGAATCAAATACTGAATATATTAATTAAAATTTAAAGCATAACTTACCCAGTCAATATTATGACTTTCAAATATGAACTTTTCCCCCCTGATGTATAAATTGCAATGTTTTAGGATATGGAACATGACTTAACCCAGTTAATATGACTTTCAAATATGTAAATCAATCAAATTTAGTCACGTAGAGCTTTGTTTGAGAATTTAGTTTATTGTGCTATCTAATTAAAGGCTTTTGTTCCATGTGAGAGGGCTGCTTGGAGTATGTATACGAAAAAAACTGTGACCTGATTTTTTTATTTGTATCTTTCTTTTTATAAGGTGGTTGGGATATTGTTACAGGTGATCTTTTGACAGTATTTAATGAATTTTATAAAACTTGAATATTTGGGGTTAATATCAACTAATCCTCAGTATAAAGTGTGTTTTTTTAATTGTGTTCTCTGAGCAGCCAAGGAAATTCTTCATTACAAATTAAGCAAGACCCAATAATGACTAAAAATGAGTATAATCCCTGGTTATTGGTTATACATATTTCCCTACTTACAAAGGATCAAATAATATCTTCAATACTTCCCATTAAGTTGGAGTATGTATGCATATGAGTCAAGCTTACTACAAATGTCATCAACATGAGAATCTTTGAAGAATTTAGTGAACATGTCTGCCACATGGTTAGAATTGAGATTGAATTTGGTTATGATTTATCACAAGAAAAGAAGTAAAAGACGAAGGTGAGGATTTGAGAATCATGAGCAAAAAATTGATGAGAGATAAGTGAGAGAATGTATAAAAAAGAGAGAATTTTGATAGAGAATAAATAAGAGAAATTTGAAAAGATTGGTAGTAATAAAATTTTATTTTAGTCATGTACATTTGATATAATATTTAAATCTTAAAATTTTAGTTTTAATGTTCAAATAGACTACACAGTAGCTTTTAAAATTTTGTAGAATTAAACAGGATATTAAAAAAAAACTAAAAAGATATCAATTGCAATCATATAATAGAGTTTATCCAATTAGGTATCTCCAATGTAAAGTCTAATGAGAAATTCATAGAATATTTTATTCTACATTAAATGTCTTACTATTACCTTACAAGTTTGATTCTAATTTTTATAATTTTTTTAGTTTAATTTTTAACAACTTAAAAAATTATTTAATTATTAATTTTTTTTTTCTTAAAACTAAAGACTTTATCATGTCAGATCAAAATGTTTTAATGAGATTTTTCTTATAAGATTTTAACTTTTGTTAGACTTTTGCATCATTATGATTTTAATAAAAGAGAATTGTCTTTTAATGAGAATTATTTTTTTTAAAGATTTAGATCTAAAATTCTAATGAGATTTTTTGTTTGTAAGATTTAAACTTTAAATTTAAGATTTTTCTTGACTTTTGCATCTTTATAATTTTAACAAAAGAGAATTTTCTTTTAATGAGAATTGTTTTTTTTATAGATTTAGATCTTAATATAAAGACAAACAACAAAACATAATTCATTACAAGATTACAAGATTACAAGATTACTAATATCACGTAAAAAGATATGTTTATAACATTCACTTATAGTTGTTTAGCATTGGTATGTGTTCATTGTTGTTCTTCTATGTTCAAAATTGTCAAATAGTATATTTTGTTTCCAGAATTTACAGTTTTGTTCTTCCATTGATTGCATATAAATCTTCTCCCATTTCCATGCTTAAGTTTTATGGGTTGTATAAATTCCTATATGAAATTTTTTTGAATTGTCAGTCTATGCAGTTCTGAAAATTTTTTGCATGTAATCATGCATTTGTTAAGATGAATATATGTAAAAGCACTCATGACACAAGCATTATTAATTCTTGTAGAGCATCAAAGTCCTGGATCGATTTCAGAGCAGCCGTCCTCAGAATTCTAACATGTTATATATTTTAAGGAAAGATATGAAGTGTCATAAATTGCTCAAGATTCTCAAATCCAAGGGTTGTTCCATGTCTCTCGATTCTGATGCAGCAAGTTTGAATGAAAGGTAAAAGCATCAAATGTTTTTTACTTATTTTGGCACCATTAATGCTTCTGTTTCTATTTCTAGAAAGACAAATATTTCTTCTAAAGTTAACAATGGTCCATGTGTTCAATAAGAATCTTTGGTTCTCAATAAGATTCTTATTTAATGTAAGGATGGATATGTAGGGACTTTCATTTAGCACTATAGTCTGAAACTAAAATCTAACCTTGGTGAACAAGGGTAACAATGGCTAGAGTAGGATTGAGAGGAAAAAAGAAATTATTCACGAGTGCATCCAAGGTGACTAGTATATCCTGAGCATAACAGAAGAGGATAGTTGGCAGTGTGTGAATATAATATAGAGAGGATCCTGGCAAGAAGAGATCAGATGTATATAGGAAGGGTATAGGTGGTCTTGGGAGAGGAAGAGAATTTTGGTGTAAAGTGGGAGATTTCTTATTGCAGTCTCTAGGCATCTTTTTATTGTCTTTTTTTTTTCCAATCTAAAATGCTGTATTACTGTGCTCTTCAGAGGATTTCACTCATGTTTGAAACTGAGCTCCCTTTTGTAAATGATTTTCAGTCCCTTTTATCAGAAGATGCCCAATTTTTTTGGTATGACTGATATTTGGATTGATATGAGGCAGGAGAAGCTGATTGGAAAGACTTTTCTAACTAATCCTTTTATTTATCTTTTCGATAGGAGCTTATGCACTTACTTTTTTTAATACAGTGTGGATTCAGACAGCAGAGGTGTGGTTTCTGTGATTGATCTGGAGCATATCTCGACCACAGATATAGGGACATGCGATGTAGTAGTCCTCCCTAGTTTTGTACCCTCCATTGACACTTACGTTCATATTTTGACAAAGATGGCTCGCCAAAGTGTCAATGGTGTATTGCACAGTTTCTTAACTAAAAGAGATACAGAACTTGCTGCTCCCCTCATTACAGTTCTTGAACAATGCGGTCAGGAAGTGCCTCAGTCCCTGCAGGATCTGCATCATTCATCAAACATGGTTGAAGATTGAATGTTGAAGGTGTTTAAGCAATATTTTCTTCTGTTCTTTCCATCTGGCTCAAAGATCAAGATCGATTCCTTTTACTTTGGAATTTGGGCTGGGAGCTTTGATGGAAGGATGATAAGTTCCTATTTTTGGAATTTGGAAATCCCCATTCAGAAAAATTTTGCAATATTACGGGTGCTAGTTTAAAAAATGTATTCTTTATGTAGTTGAGTGGAAGACAATAATATTTGGCAACCAAACCTTTGAGCTAAGCCCGTTAATTGATGTGACTACGTGAATTTATTATTCAAGATTGCTGGATAGACTTTCAATGTAATTTTCAAGAGTTGATAAAAGAAAAATTTCGAAGTTTGGCATTGGTATTTTGCTTCCCTTCTCTATTAGTTCAAAAAGGGGAGATTTTAATTTTTAAAACATTTCATTAGCACTTTTTCTACTTCTCCATGCAAAAATTGTATAAAGTTTTGTTTCTTACGACTGAAAGGAACGTTGAAAGCATTTTTTTCGACTGCGGTGTACCTTAGCATTTAAAACATTTTCTTTTAATAATTTATTTAGGTTATCATCATCTTAAATGGGTTCATTATTATAAACTACTTGGTACATATTTCTCATAATTCAACCAACTTAACAACTTTAAAAGCTCGTGATTATTGTGTTGGGTGAAAGTGAAGAATTTTAAAGTTTTTGAATTAATGGAAGATTTAAAAATTTGCATCAAATTTTAACTATGAATTGAGATTGAATTTGGTTATGCTTAATCACAAGAAAGGAAATAAAAGGCGAAACTGAAGATTTGGGAATTCATGGACAAAAAATAATGAGACAATTGAGAGAATGTATAAAAAAAGAGAGAATTTTGATAGATAATAAATAAGAAAATTTGAAAAGATTGGTAGTGATAAAATTTCATTTTAGTCATGTTTATTTTATATTAATATTTAAATCTTAAAACGGCTAATTTTAATGTTCAAATAGACTACAAATTAAAAAATAACCCTCCATTGTCAACGTTCCATTTGAATGCAACTATGTACATAATGGAGTGAGTGAGCATGTGTATGTGGCTTTTTTAAGTTTGTGGTTATTGCCAAAGATCCACTTGCATGCAACTATGTATATAATGAAGTGATTGAGCAAGTGTATGTGGCTATTTTAAGCGTGTGGTTAGGGCATATAAAATAGTGATTTTCTATTTTGATAGATAGTATGAGAATTATGTTTTTCCTTGTTTTTTGTTATTATTTTGAGGTACTTCGTGGTTGTTTGAGGTATTTAAAATTTGTGTAAACTCATTCACAATCATTAATTACTATGAAAATCAATCGTCATTTGAACCTAATTTAAAGTAGGAATGTGCACATGAATACAGCAAGATGCCAGGACTAATATCATTCTCATATTAATGATTCTAATATAATTTGAAGTTAAACCTATTTATATTTCAACTTACTTTTAGTATATCCACCAAATATTTACAACAAAGAAAAGTCTAAACCAATACACAATGGACTGGTAAATACTTTTCCGGAAGACTTATTTGAAACAAAGATCTCTTAGCAGAAGTAGTTTGCCACATTCTCTTTCTTTACATTTTTACCAGACACTTCAATTAATTTCCTCCACACCAACAACCACAACCCTCCAAAACACATGACATAGAACAACTATTTTTGAAGAGACAAATATTAGCAACATACTCTTTTAACACAATTTCTCTTTAGAATACATTGCTCCTCTGGTTGAAATTTATTGAAAATAATAAGGAATGATAAACTAAGAAGGAGAACCTACAATTTTTTTAATTTTTAATAAATTTCAACCAATAGAAGATAATCTTTAAAAGAGTGTGTCAGAGAATGTGATGCTAGCATTTCTCGTAAGAAATTCAAGCTCAGACAACCTATCAAATTTGAATGCATTTTGCCAGGCAGCTTAGACAAATTCACTAAGTAATTGACTTCTGAGATGTATTAAGCTACTACTAACAGTAGCTGCAATCTTTTACTGACCCACGGATACTCTCGGAAATAATACCATGTTTGGAAGGTGACTCCCTTCTCATTTCAAGTCCAGAGCCTAAAAAAAGAGAGTACGTGATTATAAATTATTCAACCCTTTTGAACTGAATTTCTAAAATTAACATACAAAATTTCTACGCTTAATTTACATCTTATTCCCCATAATATACACCTCATTCAGCTTTAGCTCAGAAAAAATTCTTCTTGGTTTTGGCCCGCATTATTTTACTTTTTTGATTTTGGTCCCTACCTTATTCATTGATAACCAGGCTAACAAATTAGATAACAGATGTCATGTTTCCTAAATAACATGAACTAAAATGAAAACCTTTCAATATAAGTCAAACCTATATCAAGTTTACAAATTTATAGGGACTAAAACAGTAACACATAAGGACCAAAACTGGAAAAAAAATAAAATAATAAGAATCAAAGCCAACCAGAAATTTTTCTAGAGACTGGAACCACGAGAGGTGTATATTATGGGAGCTAAAATGTCAATGAAGACAAGTTTCTATGTAATTCATGGGTAGATGAATAGAGGTACTTACTAATTATGCTTCCCATCATAGAATTGAGCATTTTTGGAGGATTTAAAAGTCTCCAAAAATTCTTTAGCCTTCTGCATCTCTTGTTTCTGCCTTGTCTTATCCCATTTGTGCTCAGATGCCAATATTTGAATCACACGAGGTAATGCCCGTCCTGCTGCATCGGTGTCAAGGAAAGCTAGACGAGACCTCCTTGAAATGAAGTCAATTGCAGATTCACAATACTCGTGACGTGCACAGTAGGCCACCTCAGCTTCCAAAAAAGGGTAACCGTGGGCAAGTCTCTTACCTAAATTTTCATTCTGCACAAGAAATATATATTTAAACTTGGCATTGATGAAACCATTACACTGACCAAAAGTTGTATAAACTGCATAAGACGACTGTGAGAGAACAAAAAAATGTTCGAAGGGCATAACAATTGCCAGAGTGCAAAAAATGCTTAGATGGTATGATGACTGTTAGAGTGCAAAATTGCTTACAACAGGTATTGTTTACCTCAGAAGAAGTCAAAGCGACAAAGTTAGGGCTAGTATGTCTAGGGAAAATTTGATAGCCTAACACCTTATTAGTTAGTCACAATACAGGTTACAAAGAATGTTTTGAAGAAGAGATGTAATAATAAAGAACAATGAATATCTCATAATGGAAAGTATTTGGTAAGATATTTTCCTATCAAATCATATCACATCTTCCTTTAAGTTATTTTAATGTAATCAAATCATATCTCTAACATGGTCATATCATATCATATCTCTATCATAATCAAGTCATATATCTAACAATTATCAAGTTGTAATGGTGAATATTTATAATTTTATGGTGTTATATTTTGTTTGGATACCCTCTTAAGGTTTTTAGTATTGTTTTGTATTAAGGTTGGTTTGGGGGTAGAAGTGGATGAGAGGGAAGGATACGTTGTGGGTTTTGTTATAAAATTTTAGCAGATCTTACTTGTTCAGATAAGATAACTTGTCTACTGTACAAAAGTTGTTTTTGGCTAACTAGCATCTGAAAAAACTCTTTGTAATAATTCTGATGTACTTTTTACTCGTATAAATAAGATAGTTTAGCTAAGAGATCATCAACTCTCTTAAACTCCTTTATCATATTTTCTGTCTTAAGTGGTTTAAATCCCTCCGCTAACAAAAACTAAAATACAACTAACATTTGCTCATAAAAAAAACTTCGTGACAAATTTACAAGTCAAATCTACGGATCATCCATAGAATGTAAACTCTTGACTTCAACAACTTTTTATGCATGACCGCTTTGTATGATAGAAACTGGATCAGAATTATATAAAGAAAACTTTCTATTAACAAAAAAAAGTACAAATGATTCCTAGGAGTTTGAGAGGTTTGGATTCTCCCACAACAATTTAAATTTCCTCTCAAATCACAAGATGTAATCCTCCCGAAACCCCTTTTCTTATTTATTGTAACATGACTTATTCGGTAATTATCCCAATGCCCAACTAACTAATTCTATAACTAACTAATTATTTAACTAACTAATGGGCATCTATCATTGCGCTCAAAGCATGGACAAATAGATAAAAACGAATTTATTAGTCAAGTCTGTGAACTCTTGAGCTCACATAAACTCTACAGTTAAACAGTGTAGTTAGAGAAGCCACAGAATAAGTTTTATATCTCTGACATGATTCATCACCAGTATTTGATATCCATTCGCGTTCATGGTTTACAACAAAGAATGAGATAAAAGTTCTTGTGCTAATACTGCCACTATACACAGTAGTAAATATGTACAACCTAACCTGAGCAATGGCAGCAACACGTTCAGCCAATGTTCCATATGCATGAGACAAGTGCTTTGCCGCAGCAGTGTCCATCACACCAGGAACAATTTTACCCTTGTATGTTACTTTCATGCGCACATACTGTTGAGAAAGAATGGTAAAAGATGCAGGATCCCACCTTTCACCACCAACAATCCTGAGATTGCTGGTAATACATCCATTGGTAGGGTTCAACTTCCCACACTTTATAGCTGCATTGACAGCATCTTCTGCCATGCTGAAACACATTGGAATCAGAATAATATGATGTGCAATAGGAATATTGCATGCTGGAAGGGAACAGCAAGAAGGAAAGTAAACAACAAATGGTGCAGAAGTTAGAAAAAAATTAAACACTAGTTAAATGGACTAACTGAATAATTAACATAATTAATACAATGCCTAACTGGAGAAACATCTGAACAAATTTCAACAACTTTCAGCTTGATGCACTAAATAATTACCTCCGATAGGTAGTCCACTTGCCACCAGTAATAGTCACCAAACCAGGGTGATCCTCAAAGACAACATGATCCCTAGAGATACTCTCGGTATTTTTAGCTGATGGGTCCACGGCTAATGGACGAATGCCACTCCAGGCAGAAAGAACATCAGTGCGGCGGACCTAAATTTTCAAGGCATTATTTGAAGATAGAAGAGAAAGGGATAAAGGAAAAGGACATATAGATTGAGTGACAACTTAGTAAGTTTTCCTTGAACTTAATCAGAGATTGACAGACCCAGTTGATTTAAAAGAAGAGGGAAACCCATAAATGGAAAGATTGAGTTCTGTAGCAATGGAGCTAAACATATATATGATGCAATTTACTATTTTTTTTCTTCTGCCTAGGATTATCCAAAATATTTTCAAACAAGTAATAAGCATGGGATTATTTAATTTCTGCAATGAAAATCAGTAGTAAAAGGAAAGTTAACAAGCTTAAAAATTGCCTGTATTTTTGGCAGGAATATCATACTTTAACGTTAAGGTAATCAGAGATGGCATCCAATATAAATTGTATTTCATCTTCATGTGGCTCTGGAAGAAAGGTAATGCTAGTGTTGGAATCTGTAGTTCCAGCAACTGTTCGTCCCAACCATGGTAGCATGAAAACAACACGTCCATCCTTAGTTTTGGGAACAATCAAACCCATTCCCTCTGGAGAATAATAATCAGGGAGTATAATATGTACACCACTGCTGGGAGAAATCATGTCTCGTGCCTTTTTGTCAGCCATTTTCCTTACAGAATCACAAAAAGGGCCGGCCGCATTCACAATTACTTTTGCGTATGTATCAAACTCTTTTCCTACAGCATGCAAAATCAGGAATAGAGATAATTAACTATTGAACTGTTAAAAGAAATTATTCTTTAAGCTTGAGGTGCATATGATGGACATGAAGGGAGAGTATGAGCAGAACAGCACAGTATAAGTAGCAGAGTCATGATGCAAGTTTTTCTTATGTCAGTTATTTGGTGGTTGATAAGCAATTTTGTACTGTGTTGTTTTATGTGCATAAGAACATCTCAAATGCAAATTTCTTAACCTACTGTAACAAATAAGCAACAGTTACCTATTGGGGCCCATTAGGTGAGAAAGAATAGTGGGACCTATTTGGTGAACTATCAAGAGTTGCACCATTGGAAAGGACAATTGCTTAAGATACATAAAATTAAAAATAAATAAATGTGTGATATGACCCTACAAAAAAATTCTAAACAATATAATTCTACAACTTTAATGAATTGTACCATTGGAGATTCTCTATGTACTGAAAAAAACAATAAGAAATAATTATAATACCATTTGTGTTGTACGGTGTTTATTTTAGATTATGAAAAGGAAGAAAGGAATTGTTTTGATATTCTTAAACTAGATCATTCTAGCATTCTCATTCAATTATTTTTACATTCTACACAATTACATAATTCTAATTTTTTTACTGCTGTCTGCCCATGGACACAGTTTGTGAATATATTTAATGCATCATATTACAAGTTCTAAATTACTTAAAAGTAAGTATCAAATTACTTGTGTTTTTTATATAATAAACCCTTTATTCCAATAAATCCTTTCCTACTTTAACTCTTTATGATGTACCAATGAGCACACAATAAAAAATCCATTTACACACAGATGATGATTTTTTGAACAATGAAAATATTTATTACAGCATTGATGTGATATATACTGAGCTGATTGGAAATTTTTTAATGCTTCAATGCTTATTCTGTCTGTAGAATCAAATAACTTACAGTGTTTGGTGTGGGAGTGAAAGTGCAGGTTTACAACATTGGGGAAAAAATAATTTTGACTTTTTCATAACATTGTGCTGAACAAAAAGGTTGTCCCATGTTTTGGCACGTAATAAAAGTTTTAGATCTTGTCGTGTACTCCATCCTTTCTTTTGCATTGTCCTATGATCATTTTTAAAATCAAACATGGGAAAAGTGTTATTGTGCTATCTCGTCCATAATTTTTTAGGCAAATTTAAGGCTCCGCCTAAAAGTCACAAGTCAAGAGCAGAAGAATAAATTATTGACTTCCAACAATGGTTCTTCAGATTGTGTTTGTTCCTCGCAATATCTCACATCCCTTATTTAATCAGATACAATATCCTATGATAAATTGCCAACTTACCATTTCCGATAGTCCAAAATAGTAAAATGTAAACCATGAAATGTCTACAGTAATATAGAATTAAAAGAAAGTATTACCAGTTAAATTGTCCCTAATTCGAGCGCCAACTATCCGTTCACCAGCATCATCCTTCAGTAAAGATACAACTTCAGCATGATTCAGCACTGCTGCACCAGCTAATGCTGCTGTGCAAGCCAATCCAACATTAAGACGTGCATCATTCATCTGCCCATCATAATAAACAACTGTGCCCCTCAGACTTCTTCCTTTTCCCTCCTTTGCTAGAGTGGGAAAGAGTTCAACAGACTCTTTTGCAGAATAATATCTTGATAAGTGCAATAGTCGTGCTCCTGCGACCAAATCGTACATTTTCAAGCCAATCCAGTAGTACAGTACTTCAAACCAGTCAAAACAGGGCGTCATGCAAGGCAAAGCATGGCATAGGTGTGGTGCATTGTCAATAACCTGTTTACGCTCCTCAAGTGCATGGAATACTAACTTCAGTTGGCCATAGTCAAGTTGAAAGACAGCTTTTTCTAGGTAACGAACACCTATGAGTTTACACAAACACGGAAATTTTAGAACTAATACAAGGAAACATAAAATGACTATAGCATTTCCTGGGACTGAAAATTTCTGGCAGTCAATATCAACAATCTAAAGAGTCAAGATGCAGACTGGTTTTTAGCAATCTTATTTGGAAACCTAAATAAAAGCAAACTTCACAACCCTCAAAAATCATGGAAATAGTGTCCCTTATTTGATTTCTGCCTGTAAATTTCAAATCCCAATGTGAGACAGTCATAGATTTTTAGCTTTGTTAGTTACTCTTGTTTCATATCCTTTGAAAGAATATGAAAAACAATTTAAAAATAGTTATTTTATGGAATACTCAAACACGTCAATATTACTTACGAAAACAAGTTGTTTGGCCTACCAGATTATCACAATGTTTGCTACATTTATAAGAATGATATATTTATCCAAGGATTAGGAATATTTAGGATAAAAATGATAATATTGAAAAGTGGCAAGATACAAATAAGAATAAGAATAGAGATACAAATATAAATAAAAAATTTTGATACATCAATCATTTTCTATGTTACACGCATACAATAAGTGTACCGGATACGATACGATACATATTTGATATAGTTATACATTTGTTCTAAAAATAATAAGATATGATACATGTAAGATACATATTTAAAAATGTATAAGAATTTATAAAACATAATAAATATATTGCAATTATGTAAAATCCAAATTAAAATCACAATTTTTAGATGTTGTAAAAATAAAAAATTATAAATTATTATCATCATAAATTACTTTATATTATTTACATGTAAGAATAACAATATCAATTTTATCACTTTCTAAAAATAATTCATAAAAAACAATTTCCTTCTTTGATTTATGAAAAAACAATATTTATATGTTTCAATATTACAAATACTTGTATGGTTCATATAGTTTTATTGGATAAATATTTTAAAAGCTTGGACACTTCACCAATACATATCAGTGAAGTATCCATATTAGATATGTGAAATAGATGAAAAGCATTGATGCTTCATAGGTTTGGATATTTCATCCATAAGTATTGACAAAGTATCCTAAAGTATCGGGTACAAACACGTATCGAACACGGATACATGAAGCAAATTGAAGAATCAGTTTTTCGTAAGTCATTTTTATATCCTACTCTTTAACCCTTCACTCAATTACTTGAGAAACCTGTGCTTTCCCTCCTAATCTCTACTCCAAGTCTAAAAACTCACCCATATTCCCCCTACAATGATATATACCCTGTCTTCTACCCCTCTCTAACTAATCATCTAACCAACAAAATATTCCAACCAGCTGTCCAAATATCCCCTTTCTTTGTTTAATATCCATTTTTTCTTATCAATTTCTGCATGATCCATCCTCCCCAATAAAGATTTTATTAAGTACTACTTTAAGTCTGCCTTAACTTCTTCTATCAAACCCATTTCAAGAAAATACCTAAGGTATTCACGCCAGTGCACCTCAGGGAACTGGCATATGACACAAATCAAATTTCTCCAAAAATTCTTCTACAATTGATATTTGGATATGTGTTTCATACCCAATAATCGATGGTTGAGACCTTCAGATTACAGCACTTTTGAATCCTTCCTAAGATAGATAGGACAAACCAACTTCCTACCTACCATTGGAACCAACTAAAATATCTGCCTTTAAGTGCCACCAACAACAATTGGAAGTTGTAGCCTTTCGTCTTCCACAACTTGGCTTACCAGCAAGTATCCTTCCAACCAGTTCACCAACCAAACATATTCCCCAAAGTCATTAGCCACTTGAGACCCTTCCTTCTCATATCCATTTTCCATTGCAGCCAACCTGCCCCACCCATCGGAGCTCTCATCATTATGCAAGTTACAGTTTACAGAAGTTCCTCAGTTCTTCCTCACGCTGTCCTAGTCCTTGCATTTCCCTTTCAGATTCTTGAATTTCCACTCTGCCACCAATTCCCTTTTGGACAAAACATAGCAAATTTCCGTTGATCCTTAAAATCAATAAAATAATATTCTTAAAATAATTATCCACTGTCATCATTTGAAAGAAACACCCATTTCCAAAGCCCCCTTCGTCCAATCATACTTTCAGTATTAAAAAATAATTTAGAAATAATCATTATTTTAAGTTAGTTTTTTTAGTGGCAGTGTGTGATTTAATTAAAGTATAAGAATTTTTTATTGTTAAAGTAAAATTTAATAACACTTTTAGTGCAAAGACTGTTTACTCTTTTCTATTAACAGAAAGCTTTGCGGACAAACAGTTCTTGAAAATATAAATCCTAATCACATTACTCTTCTCAAAATAAATACGCCATTAAGTCTACCCACTTTCTATTACTTTAGTCGTTGAATATACATTATGAATTTTGAACTAAAGTTATTGACAAATTACATTTTCGGACACTAATGTAAAAGTACTATATACTTTCTCGACCCCAAATGGTATTTTGCCCAAAATTTTCTATTGGAAGCGTAAACAGTACACTATCTTATATCGTAAATTCAATAGATACATTATATTTTTAATCATTTATTAAAGATGAAAGAACACGTAATCCAACAAGCAACTTGTACCTCCATGAATGAGCTTGGTGGAGCGAGAGGACGTTCCGGAAGAGAAATCCTCTCTTTCAACGAGACCAACGCGGAGACCTCGAGTGACGGCGTCGAGCGCAACGCCGGAGCCGGTGGCTCCGCCACCGATGACGAGAACGTCGAGAGGGCTCGTGGCACCGGCGCCGATCAGTGCCGACCGCTGGACCTCTCTCGCTGGCACGGCGGCGAAGGGATCATGGATCTTCTCTCGGACGGCGGCGATCTGCGATCCCCCGGCGCCGTGGTCGCTGGAGGAGATTGGAGGCGAGAGGAGGATGGAGCCGCCGTATGCGGCGGCCACTGCCGCTCCCACGGCAGTGCCGAGTCGCCTGAGGCGAGTCATGGAAAGGAATGTAAGAAGAGAGAATGAGAGACAGAGAGAGAGGAAGTGTGGGCCTTGTTTTGCGTTGTGTGCGACGAAATGAAAAAGATTTGGTTATGACTCAGTGACCAGTCACCAGAAGAGAAAACATAATGTTATTATGTTTGTTAGGATCATAATTTTGAGTTTTTTAATGTCTGAATAATTAATTAATTAATTTCTCTATTTTAAAATATTAGTTTTTATATTCTTTGAAAACAATAGCTCTTTTAATTTTTGTAAAATAAGGAGTAATTAATGCAGAATTAACTACAATATAAAAATTAACTATATATATTTTTCTGAGATAAATATTTTTTTAGTCATTTAATTTTAAAAAAATCATTTAATCTTTCAAAATCAATAAAATATAACTAACTTTTAAATATTAAATTTAAAAGACTGATTTTTTTTATAGATAAGTAATCTTGAATAAAAAAAATTTAAAAGCATGATCCTATGTAGACCACAGAAGGAAGTGGATTAACATTTCAATTTTCATTTTCTCCACAGTTTGTCTGTTCATTTTTCCAAAATCCCAGAAATTGGATGTAACAAGATGAAGAATGTTTTGATAGGGTTGAGACCCTCACTCTCAATCCCTCTTTCTCACTCTTTTCCATTCCCTTCTTCACTTTCCCTCAAATCGCATCCTTTCTTTCTCTGCTCAAAACCACACCCACTTGTCGCATTCGCAAACAACAAGGAAGATTTGAGGGAACAGGGAAACAAACAACAACCACAACCACAACCACCCAATGGTTCCAAGGAACAGCAACAACAGCAACAAGAAAACGTTGATGATTCGAGTAATCAAAGACTACCCATTTTGGGTTTCAATTGGAGGACCCTTTTGGACCCCGACCCTGACAACGTCCTTGCACTTGGCCTAACGGGCATTCTCACGTGGGCAAGTGTGCAAGTCCTCTGGCAGCTCTTGTTCATCTCTGTGGCCATTTTCGTTGCTGCCCTCAAGTACTCTTTTATTGCTGCTCTTCTTGTGTTCATTCTCATTGCCCTTCTTTGATGAATTTTCGGCTTTCTATGATTCTATTAGATATTATGGAAGGTATAACTTTTGAAAAGTAGTTATCGCATGTGACAGAATGATAATGTAAAATGTAGTTAAGTAAAAGTCCACAAATTTATCATTGCTGCCCTTCATTGTATTGCTTTTAGTTATTCTTCATCGCAAAGTTTTAATTTTCTGATGTCCATATTTAGTGTAGGATTGTATGGAAATAGGGAAACCCAAAAAAAAAGAAATTATCTTCACCATTATTGGATGATGCAATTTTCTTTTGCACATATACGTTTTTTATAATTGTGGATTGGGGATGTTTTTTTGGTTTTGTTTACCGGTTATGGTGTTTGATAGAATGGTGTTTATGTTTTATGTGATGGAGAATTTTTCTATGACGAGTACCCAAGCTTTTGATGAACTCAATTACAATGAAAGCCACCGAGACGTCAACTCTTAGGAGTGATGTTATGATAGGACTTAGGTATTATGGGGTATCTAAGTCATAAATCAAGTATTATGAGATGTTCAGTGGAGTATTTAAGTGCTTGGTTTTCTCCCCTTAATAGTTAGCTTTTGAGAGTGGGTTCCCTTAAGTGATTGGTTACTTATCAATGGGTATCAGAACTAGTTCACACTGTCTCAGAAAGGGTACAAGGGAATTGACAAATGGGAGTTGAGTGAAGTGTGATCAAGTGAAGTTTCGTAGAGTAAAATCTGTTAAGATGTTGACTCTAAGGTGCGGTTCTATAATAGTAACTTGGGTATTTGGAGTGTTTGAGTTCCACATCAAGTAGTATATGAGATGCTCAATGAACATTTAAGTATTTGGTTCTCTCTTCTTAGTAGTTAGATTTTGAGGGTGGGTTCCCCAAGTGCTTGGGAATGTATCAGTTCACCAGTTATGGTGTTTAATAGGAAGATAATGAGAAAAATTCTAACTTTAGTTCTATCTTAACTGTAACTTTATTGTCGGAATCACGAACTATATCTCTTTAGTCATTAGTTTCTGTTATTAACCTTCATAGTTGCTGAAATTAGGACAATGATTTGATGTTCATGTATAATGTGATTCAGAATTGTTATGGTGTTTGACTAGATGATGCTCTTGTGCGTGTTTTCATTATTAATTTCCCTTTGTACTTCTTTGAATTGTTTCTAGTTCCCATTCATCATCTTCTCCACTACCATTGGACATTGAGGTTTTATTTTTATTTTTTTCTTTTACATATATGCATATATTTGTAATTGTGGGTTGGAGTTGTTGTCTGGTTTTTTTATCACATATTTGATATGATAGTGTTCGTGTAATGAGATGGAGAATTGAAGTTCTTTTCTTAATAGAAAGCAAGTATGCACTAGGATCATTATGTTATCTCTAGTCCCAACTAGGTTGACACCCCAGATAACATCAATAATTTGTAGGATTAAAAGTAGAATCACCTTAAATTTCAGGGACTAAAAACATGATTAAACCTTTCTTATCTAATCTTGGAGAATTGAAGTTAGGTATAGCTTATATGTTATCATTCTTTTGGGTGTTTTCATTTCATTATTAATTTGTGGTTACTTTCTCTGAATTGCTTTTGGCCTTTCATGTAATGGTTTCTTTTATGTTATGTTTATGTTTGGGGTTGGAATTGTTATTTGGGTTTTGTTTCAACCAATTATGTGTTTTTTTTTTAATCATTTTCATCACCCTATAGTTTATTCTTACCTTCATTTGGGAAAATGCAATTTTTATTTTTCACCTCTTATGCTTCCTCTGGAACTTTTATTTGACTTTTTTTGCCAATTATGTCATTCAATAGAATGAAGTTCATATGTAAGTTTTTCTGCTATACTTGTGGTTCTGTTGCTTTTTGTTCCGTTTCTCTTTGTCATGTTCTTTTTTGTGTATGATGAAAAAACTATGCTGTCTTTCAAAACATCTTTCTAATGAAAATATGATCCTTCCTTAACACTGATACATAATTTGATGGTTTTTAAATTTTTAACTATTGTAATTGCTCTTTCATTTTTTTGTCTCTTTGGGTGTTGTGAAAATAAATTAATTGAATGAAGAAATGAATGTTGGAGCATCACACTTACACCAAAAATTTTGACAAAGTTTGTTATTGTTGCCATCAGTCCTACTAAAGCTTCTTTATCTTTAGATCACACAGTATATAATATTCTTTGTCATTATTTATTATTTTCTTCTGGACAATGCTTATTGAATTTTCCTTGTTTAGTGTCCGAGGTACTTTAATTAACTGTCTTAATACAAATACTGCTAAAAGGGTTTCATGATTTCATATGTTGTAATTGCACTTCCATTTACTTTTTATAAAAATTGTAATTTAGAAACCTAAAAATTTCTGATTTTTGAGAATGTTATATCCAATCTAAGAAAGATGAGGTAGTTTTGGGAAGATGATGGTTCGGTAAAGTGCTGTCAAATTTGATTTTATATTTAATTCGTACGGTGATTAGGATAAGATATGATTATTGTTAAGGATAACTTGAATAAAAAAGGATGAATTGTTTTTTGCACTTTTTTTAAAAATTAAAGAATTATCAATCAAACATCTAAATTAGTTTCACAAAACAATATGAAAAAAATTAAATATCAATAAATAATAACCATTCAAAATAGAAAATGAAGGAAAATAATATATAATTTATATTGGTATCATTATATCTAATTGGTCTAATTATACCGATTAAAATTTTCTAATATATATAAAAAAATTATAAGAATCTTACTTATTAAAACTATTGATATAAGAAAGTGTGATATTGCATTTTCAACTATTAAATTTGAAGTGACGTTTTATTACAAGAGTTATTCTTGATTATTTGATAGAGTCTTTTTCATATAGAAAGAAAATTGAGAAATAAATTAATATAAAATCGGATTTTTTATCTAAGGAGATTAACACAACATTTTGACAAGTTCAAATTCATTTATAAGTGATGAAAGAAATGTTTATAAAATATATGTATATTGACAAAAAAGTTAAACTGAATTTATAATAATCATTGCGATTATAGAATCAATTTTAGTTAAGATGAAAAATTGATGTAAAATTAATTTGTTAATTCAAATGTTTAGTATGTTAAAATCATTTAAATAAATATTGATAAATATTTTTAATAGATTAAGAATTAATGAGTTAATTTAGAGAATCTTATTTGATAAATATCGTAAGTAAATTATATCAAACTAAAAAAAGATTAAAATTTTTTAAATGATATTTTTTTTAGTAATTTCATTTTGGTCATTTTAATTTTTGTCAACCTTTAATTCTACCTTTAATTCTGAAGAGTAAAAAAATTATAATTTTTCATTTATATAAATTTCTAATTAAAAAGATTAATTTAATTATCTTAATATTAGGATATTTATATAATCTGGTAGTGGTTATGTGGATGCATATATCATGATATCCACCAACTTATTTAATATGTAGGCAAAGAAAGATTCGTGTTTGAGGATTTTATTAGCAGACAGTAATATTTTTGTCATTTTTATTTCTTACCAAATTCCATTTTAACTTTGGCAATTTATTATTTATGTATTTCGAGGAATTATGTTTTGAAATGTAAAAAAGATAATGTAAGAAGAATAAAAGACATGGAAGCTAAACTTGATTGCTTATATGGAGATGTAGAAATTCACGTCATTAAAATCATATTCTTATATTATTAATAATGTAAGTGTGAAAGCTTTGCTTCACTTACAAGTAGCTTTTTTTCATACCAAAAAGGAGAGTTTAGGATAAAAAAATATGAATAAAAAAATGTTTTAATCTTTTACAAATTACAATATCTTAAAATTTCATTTTAATACTATAAAAATAATTAATGTTTTTAATGACTATTCGACAATTGTAACTCAATTGACAATATATTTAGAGGAAAACACCTAGTTTCAATTTTCATGAATGTGTCTATAATAAAAGATAGAAAACTTAAATTGTAAGTATACTTAATTGGAAATTAACCTTCTATTTGAAGTTTGTAATAATATTTTAAACTTTATGGGAAAATCAAATTTCCTAATTGATAATTAAGTACTTATCAAAATATCTATAATAAAGAGTAAAAACAATATTAATCTGAGATTAAAACTAATTATCAAAATAATTTAAGAGAAAAAAAAACAAATTTTACCCAACAATTCATTTAATTGAAAATTCCATTAAAAAATCTGTAAGAAATTGAAAATTCCATTAAAAAATCTGTAAGAAAAGAATAAATACATTATTTTGTAAATTTTGAATTGCTATCGATTATGCTTCACATATATTATAATCAAACTTAACTTCTTCTTTTCTCCTTTTAATTGCTCACTTAACTTCTCCTTTTCTCCTTCTAATTGCTCATTAAGGGTGTGTTTGGTTTAAAGAGTGGATTTGAGGGAGTGGAAAAGAAAAAAAATGAAGAGAAAAAAAGAAAAAATTGAAATTGTTTGAATTAAGAGAAGAAAGTAGAAATGAATAGAAAGTAAATAATATTTTTTATTATTTATTTATTTTTAATATTTTTTAAAAATTATTATTATTATTATTATAAAATAAAAAATTATTATTATTATATTTTAAATTATTTTTAATTTATTATAATAAAAGAAATAAGAAAAGAAATAAATTATTTTAATATTATTAATATTTTGAAATTAATTTTACTAAAATAAAAATAAATAATTATTAATAATTTTATTTAATATTTATTATTAATAATTATTTATTATTTTAATATTATATTAATTTATTATTATTAT